>SRSM01000726.1:0-60277 GCA_019593545.1 Apocynum venetum | reverse complement strand
TGTTGGAGTTTGAGATGGCACGTCGGAGTTCATAGATACGTGAGGTGTTTCCCGTGACAAATCGTCGAGCTAGTTCGTCCCAAATAGCTGGGTTGTGTCGATGAACATCAGGCTGGAAGCCACGTCTGGTGCAACCGAGTTTATGAGCCATGATTTTACTAAACTGTTGGCCCGTTTCCATGGTTGGTAAGATTCGGATATTGTTGTGGGGGCTTGCTGGAACCATCAAGAAATATTGATTTGTTCTTGGCGTCGATCACCATGATGATGCCTTGGCGCCAAATGTAGTAGTTGTTTCCATTGCTAGATAGAAGTTGGAACCAGAGAACAGTTTGCAGTTTTCGAACTGTGAACGTAGTAGGGAGAAGAAACATCTAATTCAAAGGTTTTAGGGTTTGAGGTGGCAACGTGTTAGGATTAATCGCCTAACACATCAGAGAGATTAATAACAGCGAAAGCAACAAGAAAACACCAGGATTACGTGGTTCGGAATATCCTAATCCACGGTGCTCAGTCGGAGCACACCCTCACTATAATCAGTAATGTTTACACCCTCAGTACAAAGTACAAAAGCCTTAAGATAGTTCTCTACGCTCAAGCAGTACAAAGGAACGGATTAATCCGTGATACAGAGAGCAAGAAACCAAGGGTTTCAGAGAGAAACAGAGATAAGTACTTGAGAGGATAGAAAACACAGAGAGAGGCCAGAAAACCTTTCTTTTGGCTGGCTGGCCGGCTGGCTAGGTTTCAGAATGAAGAAAAGAACAATATATACTTAGGACATCCGGGTGTGGATCGGTTTTGCCCGATCCACACGGTTGACCCGCGAGCCAAAACTGGTATGATCCGATCCGGTTCCTTCCTTCAGCCCAGACCAGAAGTAAACAAAGCAGAATCCCAATTAACAATAATAACAAACACAAGATTATTGTTCAGACAATATAGACTCATCATTGGGTGTATGCCATTCTTGATTTTGATGGCAGAATCCAACAAACTCCACCTTGAACTCAAAATCAAATAAAAATACAACTATAGTGAGGGAGTTAGCTCCAATAACATCATTGCACTTCCTTTCTCGGCCAATTTCCAGTTTGATCAATGTGAAGCAAGTCCCTGCATTTAAAGAATTTGTCAGTAGGCAAAATTAGTTCCAAAATCAGCAGGATTATCATGAGTGCTAATTTTCTCAACATCAACAACACCATTAGTAACCTTTTCTCTGATAAAATGGTGTTTGACATCTATATGCTTGGTTCTTTCATGATAGACAGGGTTCTTACACAGATACAAAGAACTTTGGCTATCAGTGAAAATAATAGCCTTAGTTTTTATGAATTTCAATTCTTTCAGTAAACCTTGAAGCCAAATGGCTTCTTTAATGGCCTCAGTAGTAGCAATATATTCTGCCTCAGTGGTAGATAAAGCAACAACAGATAGTAACTGAGATTTCCAAGAAATACAATTTCCAGCAATAGTGAAATAATAAGAAGTAGTAGATTTTCTACCATCTTTATCACCAGCAAAGTCAGAATCCACATAACCTACCAGATCAAGATCATCAGACCATTTTGAATAATGTAGACCATAATTCCAAGTGCCATTTAAATATCTCAACAACCATTTCAAAGCAGACCAGTGTTCTTTACCTGGGTTAGCCATGAATCTACTCAACAAACTTATAGAATAAGCAAGGTCAGGTCTAGTAGAAACCATAGAATACATTACAGAACCTATAGCCATCCTATAAGGCACATTTTTCATTTCAGATTTCTCATTTTCAGTTGTAGGACAAAATTTAGTGGACAACTGGAAATGAGCAGCTAAAGGCATGTTAACAGGCTTGCAAGAGCTCATAGAAATCTAGAAACAACCTTTTTCAGAAAGGATTTTTGAGAAATAAATAAGGAATTTTTATTCCTGTTTCTATGAATATTCATGCCAAGAATCCTAGATGCAGGACCTAAATCTTTCATATCAAACTCAAACTTAAGCAAGCATTTCAGATTGTTCAATTTTTCTTTCTGTTTGCATGCAATTAGCATATCATCAACATACAACAGCAGATACAAGGCAGAGTCAATAGAGTTTCCAGAAAAATATAAGCAACTGTCATAATGACTCCTCTCAAAGCCATTATTTATCATAAATGAGTCAAATCTCTTATACCATTGTCTGGGAGATTGTTTCAAGCCATAGAGGGATTTTTTCAGTAAGCATACAACATTTTCTTTTTCTTTTGTTTCAAAACCAGGTGGTTGCCTCATGAAGATGGTTTCTTCAAGTTCACCATGTAAGAATGCAGTTTTAACATCTAATTGTTCCAACTCAAGATCATAAAAGGCAATCAAACATAACATAATTCTGATTGTTTTATACTTAACTACAGGAGAAAATATTTCAGTGTAGTCAATGCCTTCTACCTGTGTAAAACCCTTGGCAACCAACCTAGCTTGAATCTAGATTGTTCTGTTGAATCATCACATTCTTTTACCTTAAAGATCCATTTGCAGTCAACAACCTTTTTCTTTGTAGGTTTTGGTACAAGGATCCAGGTCTTGTTCCTGTGCAAAGAGTCCATTTCCTCTTGCATTGCAGCTAGCCATAGCTTAAGGTTAGGGCTCCTCAGGACCTCTTCATAGTTGACTGGTTCTCTTTCTTCTACCAACTTTCCAGCAGCCAGTGCATAGTGAGTAAGATAAGAGTATCCATACCTTTCAGGAGCTTTCACATTTCTCCTGGTTCTGTCTCTTGCAAGTTGATAATCTTGCAGAGCCAGATCATGAGCTTCAAAATGTTCATCACCATCATCATCAGAATTGATTTCTGATTCATGTTCTACAACTTCAGGTATCTGACCTGAAGATTCTGCAGTAGGGGCAGTATTTTGTTCATCTAATACCTCATTCCCACCACCTATTGTGGGTTGAATTTGTATTTCAGAAGTGTCCTCCACCTCAATAAGAAGTTCCCTACTTGAGGGAAGATCAGTTGTGTCAGTATTTAAAACAGTTTTAAGACAAGGCATGTCACTCTCATTGAAGATGACATCTCTACTAATGACAACCTTCACTCCTGATTCACCTTTCAACCAGGTTTTATACCCCTTAACTCCATTAGGATAGCCTAAAAAGACTCTCTTTTGGATCTGGGGTCTAATTTACCTTCCCTTTAGTGTGCAAAGGCTGCACACCCAAAGACCCTGAGATTACTTAGGTCTGGTGAAGTACCAGACCATAATTCTTCAGGAGTTTTAAAATTAATAGCACTGGAAGGAGATCTGTTTATTAAATAGACTGCAGTGCTGACTGCCTCTCCCCAGAAAGGTTTGGGAAGACCAGAGCCAATCATGAGACATCTTACCTTGTCCATAATGGTTCTGTTCATTCTTTCAGCAACCCCATTCTGTTGGGGGTTGTATTTAACAGTCTTATGTTTAACAATGCCACTAGATGCACATAAGTTGTTAAAGTTCTGATTACAAAACTCTAAACCATTATCAGTTCTAAGAAATTTCACTTTCTTATTAGTTTGATTCTCAACAAGAGTTTTCCATTCTTTAAACTTTTCAAAGGTTTGATCCTTGGACTTCAACAGATAGATCCAAACCTTTCTGGAGAAGTTATCTACAATTGATAGAAAGTACATATTCCCCCCATAAGTGCAAACCCTTTCAGGACCCCAAAGATCAGAATGAATATATTCTAAAACTTCAGTGGTTTTGTGTGTGCCAGTTGAAAAACTTAACTTACGTTGTTTTCCTAAGATGCAGTGATCACAAAATTCAATAGACTCAACATGGTCACCATTCAACAAATTCTGTTTACTAAGAATTTGTAAACCTTTCTCACTAATATGACCTATCCTTCTATGCCACAACATAGATTTGTCAGATACGTGCTTACCAAAGAAAGCAGTATTCCTGTTTTCAGTAGAGCCAATCAAGACATAAAGACCATTTTTTTTCTCACCTTTCAGAATGACTAAAGAACCCTTACAAACTTTAAGACAGCCATTCTCAGCTTTATAAGAGTAACCACTAGTATCAAACATGCCAAGAGAAATCAGATTTCTCCTCAAATCAGGAACATACCTTACATTAGTTAATTTCCTGATCACACCATCATGCATTTTTATGCACACAGAACCTATTCCTTCAATTTGGCAATGTTCATTATTGCCCATATAAACCTTACCTTCATAAGTATTTTCAAAATCAATAAACCAGTCCTTATTAGGACTCATATGAAAAGTACACCCAGAATCAAGTAGCCATTCATCAGAAACACGATTAGTAGAAGTAGAGGCACATAAGACCTCAGCATACATAGTATTGGCAGCAATGTCAGATTCATTCAAGCTGTTACTATCATGATGCATGCTAGAGTGATTCCCTTTCCTATTCAGTTTTTCATCCTTAATTCGTTTGAAACACTTGTTTTTCAGATGGCCTTCTCTGCCACAGTAAAAACATTTCCTTCTTTCTTTATCTCTAGATTTGGATCTACCCTTACTCCTAGATTTAATTATGTTAATATTAAATTCCTTTTTCTCTGGTCTACCTCTGGCATAAAGGTTCTCACCATTCCCCTTATTTTCCATCCTAAAGTCTAACTCTTTTGATTGCAGAGCAGATTTAACATCAGTAAGGGTAAGATCTTCTCTGTCATATTTAATAGCAGATTTCACATCTTTGAAGGATTCAGGCAAGGAATTTAACAGAATAACACCTTGATTCTCATCAGAAATAACTTCACCAATATTAGACAAATCAACAATAATTTTATTAAAATCATCAAGATTGTCATCAAGAGACTTTGAAGCAGACATTTTAAATCCAAATAGTTTTTCTTTCAGATAAATCTTGTTTGAAAGAGACTTTCTCAAGTACAGTTCATCAAGTTTATTCCATATCTTATATGCAGTATCAAGATCAATTAACTGTCTAAGCACATTGTCAGATAAATGCAAAATAAGTGTGCTTGTGCCAAATCAAGTTTTTCAGTTAGCACTTCATCTTTCCATGACTCAGGAAAGGACTTAGGATCACAGATAGCAGGGCCTACCTTGTTCTGTATCAATATGGCTTTCATTTTCATTTTCCAGATACCAAAGTCACCTTGGCCGTTGAAGGCCTCAATATCAATTTTTGCAGTGCCCATTAGTGTTCACAACAGAGGTGCAGAAGGCACAAACAGATTAACAAAATGACTGAAATATACTGCACAGTTAACAGTAGAAATGGCTAGGGATATACTGCACAGTTTATACCAATTAAGCAGATAGCAGAAACAGATATATATATATATATATACCTAATTTATCACAGAATGATCAGTCACATTCAGCCCACGTGAATTGTTAAACCAGAACACTTCAGATATAAATAGGCAGAAATCTCCTTACAAGAAGAACTCACTCACACCCACAACTGAATTTGTAAAGAAAAAGAAAAACCACCAGGACACAGATACGCAGTACCTCTATAGGGCACCCGCCAGGCCTGGGTTTTGTCAGATTTTAAAGGGATGAGACTTGTCAAGGTCTCTTCCGAGTTTTAAAAACAAAAGCCCTAAAATTTAGGGTAGGGTGAAATTAGGGTTTCAAGGTACCTACCTTAATCCGCCTCGGATTTATAGAATACGTTTAGAACCTGGTGTTAGCCGGTCTTGGCTTGGCACAGATCGAACTGCAACCCAAAGCTCTGATACCACTGTTAGGATTAATCGCCTAACACATCAGAGAGATTAATAACAGCGAAAGCAACAAGAAAACACCAGGATTAACGTGGTTCGGAATATCCTAATCCACGGTGCTCAGTCGGAGCACACCCTCACTATAATCAGTAATGTTTACACCCTCAGTACAAAGTACAAAAGCCTTAAGATAGTTCTCTACGCTCAAGCAGTACAAAGGAACGGATTAATCCGTGATACAAAGAGCAAGAAACCAAGGGTTTCAGAGAGAAACAGAGATAAGTACTTGAGAGGATAGAAAATACAGAGAGAGGCCAGAAAACCTTTCTTTTGGCTGGCTGGCCGGCTGGCTAGGTTTCAGAATGAAGAAAAGAACAATATATACTTAGGACATCCGGGTGTGGATCGGTTTTGCCCGATCCACACGGTTGACCCGCGAGCCAAAACTGGTATGATCCGATTCGGTTCCTTCCTTCAGCCCAGACCAGAAGTAAACAAAGCAGAATCCCAATTAACAATAATAACAAACACGAGATTATTGTTCAGACAATATAGACTCATCATTGGGTGTATGCCATTCTTGATTTTGATGGCAGAATCCAACACAACGGTTTGTTCATGCGCAGGGGCATCGTCGATTTGTGATAATGGGAATGTTGTCTGCCATATGAGTGATTCAAGGTATGTTTCTTGAGATGTGAAAATGATCTTGGCTTGCTCTTATACCATAAACTGATGTTAGCAGAAGCAAGTGTACTGTGTATACTCATTCGAAAGTTGGTTATAAATAGCCATACAAACGTGAAATCCCATTCAACTCTAAGATATAAATATACACAGGATTACTTATCTATACAATAAGCCTGACTAACTGCATTGTGTGAATATAATATGATTAGCACCATATTTGCTCCATAATGCCAATATATTTAACAATTCCATCGGCAAAAGCTTTCAGGGAAAAAGAATTTTTCAGTACTGAAAAAACACAGAAATACACTAAAAATTAATTAGCAGAATTTCCCAAACGGTAGAAAAAGGGGAAAAGAAAAGAAAAGAAAAGTTGCCCTTTGTTCTGGGCCTTTCTGAGTATATACGCCTTTCTGAGTTCTTTTTGTTTTAAATTAATATAAATGATTTTGGATGGAAATGGATTAGAATCCGGCACGGGTCGTTTTAGTTTTCTGATTATGGGGCTCTTTGACTTCTTTCTCATTATTTTCCCCTTGTAATTGGTACGATATATCAATAGGTCCTTTATTTGATATTTTGAAAATGCTGCAGGTGTTTATTTATGCTAACCCCTTATAGAAATTTGTGAATTTTTGGTATTTATTCCCTTATCCATTTCTATTGATCTTTATTTGGTTCGTATGTTCCATTTTGGGGAATCTAGGGAGTATATAGCTCTGTTTACTTGTGTTAATATCAATCTTGATTAGGGAATTTATGTACCGGTTTCTTTTTTTCCCCTTTTCCTCTCCCCCACCTCCTAAATGTGCTGCATCTATTAGAGAAGTTTAATTGTTTATCCAAATACCTAATTCTAGCTATTTCATAATGGTACTCTTGGTGCTGTAACAGGCTTGATGTCTACATTCATGATTATTTAGTAAAGAGAGATCTTAAGGCAACTGCTCAGGCTTCTCAAGCAGAAGGCAAAGTCTCATCTTACCCAGTTGGTAATATTATATCAATTCTTTTGCCGTGTCTAACATTGAAATATACTGTATCTGGAGTTATGTGTTCTAATAGATTTTATATTTGTTTATGCGACTATGGCAGCCATTGATGCTCCAGGTGGCTTTCTGTTTGAATGGTGGTCAGTGTTTGCGATATATTTATTGCCAGGACAAATGAGAAGCACTCTGAGGTTGCTGTATCATACATACATTGAGGTTAGTCAAATGTTGCTCTTCTCTTTTGCCATTTTGTTTGGGATGCGTGCCTTTGTTTATCGCTTGTATTGCAGTAGTATGAAGAGTTTTGCGTTTGAGTAAGTTCTGAGGTGATTATTATCTTTCGTTAGTTTTAACAGGTAGTTTGTATTTTTGAAAAGCCACGGGAGTAATTTCCCGTGAGATAAATTTCTTACCTCTGCTTTCTGGAGTTATTTCTTTAGTTCTATGTATATTACTAATTGACATCATTATCATGATTGGGGGCAAATGGGTTGGTGCATACTATATGCAATTCTTTCTAATAAAGCCTTAGGTGTATGTGTCAACTTCTATTTGCTCGGCTTCGGTTTTGCCATGATTTATGTTGACCTTCTTATTGTGAGAGCATGTTTCCCTCTCCAGTATGTTATGCAAGTTAATATTCCTTATGCTCTTGCATATACTGTGGCACATCATTATCCACTAAATGAAAGTAGTTCTTCTGGCTTGAGATGTGATTTTTCTTTTTCATCACTTTCAATCTTTATGTAAAATTTCCTTCGCTTTGCGGAAAACAAAACTACATTTTTTGAGATCCAGATTCCATTGTGTTACAGCTTTTAGAAGTAGCCAGTCTCTTAGAATGAAAATGAGTATGAAAAATGATAGATTTCTGCTTCAGAGTTGATTGTTAATCTGGGAATTCTGATGATAGATTTAATCTGTTTGACAAGATTGAAAAGACTCGCTATATAGGAATTATAGAGCTGCACATTGATGAGGTTGTTCCTTGTGGACTTCTAGAATTAGAAGTGGAGGCAGGATTAGCTGGGTAATTGTGTATCAGAATATTGCACTGGAGGGAAAACTTGAGGTGATCCAAAGAGAATATTCAGTCGGACAAAGGGGAGACATGAAGAATCCTATTTTGAGTTTACAAAGGCCTGATACTCTCATAAAGTAACTAAGATAGAATTGGTTAGGCATAGAACATAGAACCTAATTGAGATTTTTATGTAAAGATTTGGTCAAGATATATTTATAGTTTCCACAGGAGTTTTTAGATCTTTTCGTTGATCTTTCTTGAGAGCTTTTCTGGTATATCTTGATAGCTTTTCTGTTGCTTTCCCCATAATCTGGAGAACATGAACTTTGAAGATTTTGGTTCAGCTCCCAAATCAATACCGCATTCCAAAACCATGCTTATGAAGCTTCTGTTTTGACGTATAGTGAACCGATGATAAACTAAGATGCCTCTCATCCTCCATAAGGGTGTGGATAAATTCTCTGGTTGAGAGATATAACTCTAAATTTAGCTTCTTTCGGAGTCAACAGTCTGCAATAGGAAATGTAGGCTTGGTGAGAAACTTTTCTGCATTTAACCTTCTTAATGATCATTCTTTTTAGGTGTTTGTCTTTTCCTGTATTTCAGAATTTTATTATTCCTAGTTACTCTCCTTTCTAAAGGTTTTATCAGTTGTAATTTGTCAATTTGGAGATCCAGAAAGTTCTGGAATCACTTAGTATTTTGCCCTAAAATTTTGCTCTTATTGCAGACTCCGTTGATCAAGGCAAGGGATCAGCATCCACAGCAGCAGCCACTGCAGATGCAGCAGCTCTTGTTACAAAGACAGGCTCAGCAGCAGCAACAACGAAGAGATGGCAACCACCTCTTGAATGGAACAGCTAATGGAATTGTTGGAAATGATCCCCTCATGAGACAGAATCCTGGTGCCAATGCATTAGCCACAAAGATGTATGAGGAGAGACTGAAATTGCCTGTCCAAAGAGATTCCGTGGATGATGCAGCCGTGAAGGTATGAATTTTTTGTGATGTCAGAGGGCGCGATCTTAATAAGTTGCAGTTAGAAATCATAGGTTTTCTGGGATATAAGTGTTACAGTTTTAACTTACACCCTTGAAATTTCTTTTCCAGCAAAGATTTGGTGACAATGTAACTCAGCTTTTAGATCCAAATCATGCTTCAATTCTAAAATCAGCTGCAGGTGGCCAAGCATCTGGGCATTCTCTCTCTCTCTCCATGTATACCTGTGTGTGTGTGTGTGTGTGTGCTTGTGCGCAGGTGTCTCACATCGTCTCTGAGATGCTGGAAATGTTAGAAGCAAGCATGACATGATGCTCTCCACAAGAAATGAATGAATCTTGGAGGAATAAATAGGTTGCTTCCAAAGACAGTAAGCTGATGAAGATGAAGATGGATCTGGAAGATTATCTTCCAAAGTGTCATGCTATTTTTTATTTTTTATTTTTTATAAATGCAAAATGTCATGCTGTTGGTTGACAAAAACTTGTGTAAAAAAAAAATGAAAAAGAAATGGAAAGCCGAAAATCAAATTGCAGAAAATCAATTTTCCTTTTAAAATTGGAAAAAGTACTTTATTCTAAAAATTCAATCAATAAAATTTTATATATGTGTCCATTTTTACACACACACACACACATATATATAGTTTAGCGTGCAATATTCATAATAATTTTAAATTTAGCATTTGTTTTTCATTCTAAAGGCCTATTTCATAATACTTAGGTTTCAATGCGAAGTATGATACAACGAAGGCTTGAATATTAAAATCTAAATCTGAAAATTGAATTAATCTGTTTCATGACGATGGATTGTTGGATATTTAAAAATTAAATTTTTATCATTTTGACCTAAGAATTTTCCTGTAGTTTGGATTATTCATGTGATTGACACACATGTATTATGTTATATTTAGAAAATTCAAGTACATTCGTAAAATCATGGGGACCATTATCTTATCTCCATCCCCAAAATATTTTAATTGCCCTATTCTTAGTTGCTAAAAACAATTTTTTAGCTTCTTTTTCTTTATTAGAGCAATTTTTAGTTGTTTTCCATTGTTTTTTTTCTTCTACTTTTAGCTTAGAAAAAGGTTGAAAATGTGATTTTTAGAAAAGGTATTTTGGGAATGCTTTTTAAAAATAGTTTTTTCTTATTGATGCAGTTAAAAATAAAAATGTTATATTGATTTTTTTATAAAAAAAAATCTTCAATGACTTAAAAAAAGGTTCCAATAATTAACCTAGAACAAATATTTAGAATTGCAAGAATGTTTTAACAAATGAAAAATCTTTGTAGTTGACAAATTTTTAAAAGAAAATTTTACAACTACAAAGATTATCTTAATAACCATTCTTAAAAACAAAACATTATGTTTTTTTTTTTTAAAAAAATCCAATATCTATAACTAATTAGGAGAAAAGTTTCATAGTGTTTGCTTCCAATCGTTAGAACTTTGTTTTTTTAAGTTAATTGAAAAAAGTTATTTTAAAAAATTAAGTGTTAATTTTTTTAGGGAAAAGATCATGATATTAATCAGAAATATTAGCCATAACAGTTGAGAATACATCAGAATCAGAAGGAAAACTAGAAAACCATTCCAAAGGAACAGGGGTCAAAAAATCTTGATGAGCTTAACGTATGAGCAACTAAATTACCTTATCTGCGAACAAAGGAAAATGAAATTGAAGAAAAAACACAACAAAGCTCCTTAACAAGATCAAGAATATATCTCAATATCCTTTGAAGATATCCTACGAAGGATGTTTAAACAATCCCCTTCAACTATCACATGGGAGAAATTGCTCAAATGGGCAAACGAAATGCATGTAGCACAGCAATAGCCTCTGCAAGTGCAAACTCCACTACTGAATTATGGGGAATTGGTAGAGCTGCTAATAAGTTCGTAAACAAAAGCTCGTTGAACTCATTCATTTAATAGACGAGTCAAATTTGATTGAAAAATTTAACTCGTTTATTAATTGAACAAATACGAGTATGTTAGCAAATGCTCAAAATAGTTCACGAACATTATATCTAATATGTAATTTATATATATTACTTCAATATATTTTTATATTATATAAGGAATTTTTTTTTATAGTGAAAATACTTAACAATTAATGCATAACAAAGCATTAGAGTTATCTCTTTTCACCCTTTCATTCTCTAACCTATAATCCTGCCTTCTCAATCTTCTCATTAACTCGTCGTCACTAGTTTTCTTGTCAGTGTTGGCATCAAACTTGTAAGTTTCTCTATTTTATGATCAAGATCTGAATTACTTATTTTTGTAGAAGAGTGTTGTTTTGAATTTATTTTTTTTGGCAACTAATGGTAAAAAAGGGTAGAGAGAGGTAGATATGTTTGTTTTCCTTTAAATCTTATGAGTATTCTTGTGGTATCAGGTGACTTGTAATTTTTTTATTTTCCTCCGAATCAATTACCTTTGTTTCTAGTTTGTCAATTTTGGAAGTTGTGGCTTATAATTGTTTCTTAGGTGGTGAGTATTTGCTTTGTTTAGTTTTTTCAGGCTTTGGGCTTGTGGATTTTTTGTTTTTGCTAATTTTGGTTGTCTTTTTTTTTTATGAATTTTCGTTTGTCTTTTTGTTGTATGGGGTTTGTCCCATTTTCTTTCTCTAATGATGAAAAACTTAAGAGGGGGGTAAATTAAATTTTTATCCGATTTTTCAACATAATTCAATAAAACACATATTTGACAACAAGTATCAAACACTTAGTGTACTAGTTGTGTGAGTAAAAATGTGTTCAAATAAAATGCAGAAAATAGAGCAATGAACGCAATGATTTATAGTGTTTCGGTTTATCCAACAAAACTTAATACACTACCTTGAGTTACCTACTCAAGGATTTTACCAAATCTCTTCATTAATCAAATAAATGATATTACAAAAAAGGCTCACCCAATTCACCTTAAGATTTTACAAATAACCTCTCAATCAATCAAGGCTCACTCAACCCTTGAGTTTTACAACACAATTTTAATTATACAATAATCTCATCACTCTCCTTAGTGAAGTCCTCACAATACAATTCAATTCAAGATTCACCCAAAAGTTTTACAAACAAACCTTGAATACAAAACAACCTACACAAGGCTCACCTTAACACTTAGGGTTTTATGCTACTTGCAGCATTGATACAATTACAATCAATAATAAGAGATAGAGAGTTTGATAGATATCACTTTAATGTAAAGATATATCAATTTGAAACACAATCACCTCTTTGAGGTTTTGGTATTTATAGGTTTGTTCATAACGGTAAAAAATAAAACTGTTGGAAACCTACTAGCAATTTGCGATTGACCGGTACATCGTCCGCAACATCATCCACAAGCTCACTGGACAACTTTTGGATGATGATTTTTATCTTGTGGTCAACCTCACCTCACTTGTGGTCGATCGCATGGTCGTCCACAAGTTAACAGATGAACAAGTTTGACAGCACATGCATCCACAAGATAAACTAACTTATAAACGATACCTGAACCACTTTAGGTCGATCGAAACAGGTTCATTTGTGTATCATCAATACTCTACAACACAAATGATGATTTCAATCAACTATATAAGTTATGGTATCTATCCAATAAGAGTTTATGAAACATTTAAGTTTTGAAAGCACGATACATTGTTTTCGAAATACCAAAATATATTTTAACATATTAAAAATATTTTGAAATAACGTTTTAAGTTCATACAGCAACCTTTAAAAACCATTACTCAATTAGAGGTAAAACTAGAGATATCAAAATATATTAAACTCTAAAACTATACATCTAGTTCCTATCTAATCCAATAAAAGCTTGTCTTCAAATCTTGATAGTATTGACTTGTATACTTCCTTGAAAACTTGAAATATTGTTCTTGCATGGATTAAATCATGAATCCAAAAACTCTATCACTTTTACAAACAAGACGTTAGTCTTCATCAATATTTGTCATTAATCAAAATTAAAATATTAAAAACTTTAGAACTTTCAAATGATAATTTGCAGTTCACAAAAAAAAGAAAAGAAAAAAAGACTTGAAATTTTGAGTTTCAAGCAAGGAATCCACTCCACTCATGGCTATTGGCCTAGTCCTTTTTGGCTTCTATAGCATAAAAAAATAAATAAACGTTGTTCAAGACTTGGAAAGACAATGTATTATTCTTACTATTTGACTTGACTATAACATGAAAGATAATGACTTAATCAAATTACTTTTAAAAAAATTCTTTTGACTTTTCAGTAAAATTTGTTTGATGCTCTTGAGAATTCATTATAATTGGTTAAGAATTTGGTAAAAGCATCCATTTTTTTCTAAGTTGGTAGCAAATAATTTATTGATTGGGATATGTTTCATTCAAAAGAAAATGGTCACATATTCTTAAATCTCTTTTATTAATTGATTTAAAATTTTAGTTAATCAAATTTCTGTGTTGAAACTGGACACATCAATGTTCAGAGCATATCATCTCATCCTTAGAAAAATATCATCTTTCTCATGATAGTACAAATCTTCTCACGTTATAAATAGAGATCAGAGATGTAATGTAATGTCATTCTTCCAAAACACTTTATTGAGAGATTATAATAATAAAGTTCTTAGAAATATGATGTTTAAGGCTTACATTTTCCTTGGTCTCCTTGTCATGCTTCTCATTTCTTCAACTGGGGTTGCTGAGAAAACTCAAGTTGAGAAAAATAGTAAGTGCTAGATATTAAGTTATGTGTATGCAGAAATTTATCATCAACATATCCTTATAAATTCATTTTCCTAAATTTCAAAGTTTGTCATATCTACTACAACTGACTTTTACCAAATCGAGTCTTCTGATAATGCATGGAGGTTAAGACTATAAATATACATGGAAATATGCCACAATTTTCATAATATGCACATGCATTGCTTTGATTTTCTTTACATGCACCCAAAAGAAAATGGTCACATATTCTTAAATCTCTTTTATCATTGATTTAACATTTCAGCTAATCAAATTTCTATGTTAGTCCTCTATTACAATAGAATTATTGTGCCCTACGATAAGAAAAGACAAAAGAATTAGTAAGTGTCAAACTTATAGAATAAATATCTTAGGTCAACAAGAACTAAAAGGTACTGAAGGATTCAGTTAATTAAATGTGTGTTTTGTACTGGGGGGATTTCCTTCTAATATTCTCTCTATGTATTTCTTGCATTTGAAAAATAAATAAATTATATTAATTTACTTAATCCATATAATTCTTAAAAAAATTCAGTAACATATAATTTTATTTTTTCACCCAATCTTCTCCATTTGAAGGATCTTCTTCAACTCTAATGAACAATTCACATGAATAGTGCGAAGTGAATGTGATTTTGAGAATAATACTACTATTATCCACGAAGTTGAAGACAAATAGGAGGAAAATGTTTCAAACGCTCCATTTCAATAAAAAAAAGCGGAAAAAAGCAGTCAAATATTGGAACGAGAGGGAACAATTTATTGATAGTAAAGGTATCAAGATGGCTAGGTGTAAATATTATAATAATGTATGGGCTGTGAATAAGACTAACATGACTACTCAATTTAATATGCATTTGAATAGTTGTTTACAAAGAAAAATTGCCCTTGGGAAAAACCCGACGTTAAAGCAATAGGTTCTATCTTTTACACAATCTGAATATGAAGGTATAAGTTCTATTAGTAATTTTACTTATGATCATGCTAAAGTTAGGGAATTTGGTGCACATATTATATTGGCTCATGAATATTCTTTCTCAATGTTGGAACATGTTATTTTCAATAAGTTTATGAAAGTTTGCTTACCTTTTTATCAAAAAAATAAGTCGTCACATCGTGAAGCGAGATTGCTAATTAACTTATGAGCTTGAGAAATTTTTTTTGAAGACATCATTACATAAGGTAAATAGGATTAACATCACTACTGATTTGTGAAAAAGTGGACAAAATATTCAGTATATGGTTATTATTGGACATTTTATTGATTTTTGTTGGATATTACAAAAACGTGTATTAAGTTTTAAAAATGTTCCACCCTCACATACTGGTATCATTGTTGTTGATGCACTTGGTAAATGTCTTCTTGATTGGGGAATTGAGGATAAATTGGCTTCTATTACTGTTGATAATGCATATTACAATGATGTTTGCATTAGGAAATTGAAAGGTGATTTTTTGTTGAGGAAATGTTTGCCTCTTAATAGAAAGCTATTTCATGTTAGATTTGTGCTCATATTTAAAATTTGCTAGTTCATGATGGATTTGAGCAATTTGGGAATGTAATTGAAATTGTTAGGGAAGGGATAAAGTACTTGAGGAGTTCAGAAGGTCGTTGTAATGAATTTTAAAAAATTGTAAAACAACTTCAATTTCTTTGCAAGAAATTAATTTTGGACTGTCCTACTAGATGGAATGAAACTTATTTGATATTGGCTACTGCTTTAGAAGTTAATGATATTTTTTCTCGTTATCATGATATTGATTCTGGTTTTATTTATGTACTTGATGCTCTTGATTGGATGAGAGTAGAAAGGCTGACTCAATTTTTAGATATTTTTCATGAAATCACAATATATGATATCTAGTTTTGAGTATCCCACTGCAAATATGATTATTCCAGAACTTTATAGGATAAAAGAACCCTTAAGTGAGAAGTGTCTTGATATTTCTGGTAATATAAGAGCTATGACTTTAGCCATAGATGCCAAATTTGATAAGTATTAGAGAAAATGTAATTTGTTATTCTTTTTTAGTATTGTCTTAGATCCTAAATACAAAATAAAGCTTATTGAGTTTACATTTCTTGTACTTTATCAAGGGGTTTCAAATGAAAATATTGGATTGGTTAAGTAAGCATTGTATGATCTTTATGAAACTTATGTAATTGTCTGTATTGAGTCTCAATCTATCCAAGGACAAAACACAAATATGAGAACAATAAAGGATAATACTTCATCTAGTATGGGTAATATTGATATTTAGGGAATTGGAAGGAATGTTATTATTGGGAAGGCTAAGTTTGAATAATTTGTTAGGCAAGTTGAAATCAAATTTGGATGTTTATCTTGAGGAAGATGTCTACATTTGTGATTCAAGTGCCCATTTTGATGCCTTAGATTGGTAGAGAGTAAATCAACTTAAATATCACAAGTTATCTAATATGGCAATTGATATATTAGCTATTTCAATTACTACTGTTGCTTTAGAGTCCACATTTAGTAATGGAGGTAGAATCATTGACAATCGTCATGCTTCGATATTAGTTGAAATAGTGAAAATGCTCTTATGTGCATCTGATTGAGTTAGAAGAATTCATGGACTTAAGAAGCATCGAGAACGAGCTAGTATTATAAACATAATATTTTTATGCATATTTTCCTTTTGAGTATATTAACTTTTTTTTTTTGCTTTTTTGTAGGATGATGAAAAAGATGCCCATTTTGAAGAAATTAATCTACTCTACACCACCAAGCATCCTTTTGAATATGCTAATTTCATATCTTTTCATTTTGGAAAAATGACTTGAATGATTGTATAATTTAAATGATTTAATAAATTTTTTATTTGTTTTTTATGTTGACTAATTAAGTGTTTATTTGCAAGAATAATTGATATGAATATTTCAAATTAAGTTCACTGTTATGAAGTGTCTTAATTGTGTGGGACAGATGAATTTTGTATTCTCTGTTAAACTGTTGGATCTCATTTTGTATATTTATTGTTAAGATGTTGTGTGGAAGAAGATATGTAATAATAATTCAAAAATGACTTATTATTATATATGAATTTTATTTATTATATGCATAATTGAGTAGTATATTTAACATATGTTATATTGGAATAAGTAAACGAAAGTAACTTTGAAAGACAATATGGATTTGATTGTAGAGATCAGTATTGAATGCCACATACACTGTTAAATTTTAGGAAAAAAAGCACTCGAACTTGAATGAATCGAACATTTCGAATTCGAGTTAATCGAATAGTTCGAACATGACTCGTTAAATTAAATGAGTTGAACATGAATGAATTCAAATTTTTCAAACAAATAAATGAACGAATTCAAACATTAATTTTCGCTCAAATAATAAATGAATGAATTTGAATAATAGTCAAATTTGAACTTAAAATTCTTAGGTTCGGTTCGACTCGACTCGTTTACATAAATAGGAGAATTGTGTATTTTTCATAAAAAGTTTAAAGGGTTTACTACATGAAGATAACAGTTTTTCTTTTGATGACATTAATAATCAATAATTGTTTTAAAAAGCATCAATAAAGGTCTTTTTTTTTTATAAAAAAAAGTAATTCTTAAGATAGATGCAAGGATAAAAATCAATCAAGAATATTTCAAAATAGTTTCTAGTTAAAAAAAGATAGAAAAAAATGTTGATACAACAAATTTTCTGATTGTATCAAGGATTTACCATTTTCAAATAAGGGCCAACTCCGTAAGAAAGAAGAAGAGAAAAATTGTAATTTTTATTTCTTATTTCCTGCTAATGACAATTCAAGTATTATATAACCTCTGCCTTGAACCTAATATGTAACTACCAAACATTAATAATAATAATTAAGAAATAAGAATAAAATACTAATAATTGAGCTCGTAGTCCGCTAGCTGAACTGAAGCTTTTTGCTGTCTATGTGGTCTCTCTTGGGCAATTATATCAAATGAAACAATCAAATGTATTTATAAAGATGTAATATGAATTTTCTGACTCTTGGTATTTTTTCAAAATTCTCATTGACTAGTTAAGATATATTTTTTCATCAATTCAATTTGTATCAAGTAATCAATGACATAACTTATACTCGAAGAAATCATATTCATGTTATTTCTCTTCCTACACTCATCTGCTCTTTTTTATTCGATGAAGTTTCCTTTCAAAATAGAAAAGGAAAAAAATGAGTCAAAATAACTTTTTCCTGAAAAAATAAAATAAAATCTCCATAACTTTAAACTATAAGAGTATGAGACTTTACAAAAGCTTGAATTTGCAATATTTTCTAGGAGACGCAATTATCTCATTAGTCTCGCCTAATTGACTAATCAAATACTTAAATCATAAGTGAAAATATCAAATGACTCTTGAGCCCAAATAATAAATTAGAAGAATATTCTAGACCATTTAGGACAAGGTCAAAATTGTCATTGTACAACCACCGCATGAATACTCATCATCTCACAACAAAAGGTTCAAGGATTCTGAAGATCTAGAACATAAAAAATTGGTACCCATAAATTAAAAAAATTGAAAACACTTATTTATTTATATTCGGAGCAACAAAATGCTTACTTATCTACAAATACAGCAACGTTTAACCTTTACATCTAAAGCACCGCTACAAGATTCTGTTAACTTACCATTTTATCCCCCAGAAAACGCAAAACTACCTTTCATGTTGTGGGTTTTCTGTCATTTTGTCATGGACATCCCTGACAGCTGGTCTTTAATGAAAATTTGATCTGACTCGGGGGCTAAAATAGTAAATTACAGCCACATTGCTATAAAATTCCACAATGATATCTTCAACATCAACCCTCATTCCGGCCAAAGCTTTCAGGAAAAAGTATTTTCCAGTACTGAAAAAACACAGAAATACACTGAAAATTAATTAGCAGAATTTCCCAAAAGGTAGAAAAAGGGGAAAAGAAAAGAAAAGAAAAGAAAAGTTGCCCTTTGTTCTGGGCCTTTGGGTATACACGTATCTCTATCCATCTTTTCCATAATTTATGCCAGAAATATAAATATAATCGGTATATTCTATTCTGTATATGCATATGGCAGTACCCTTTTGCTTCTATTCCTAAACATAAATTTCTTTCTTCCTCTCCGGCATCTGATCGTTAGCTCTTTATATATATATGTATATATATCTGTAAACTTGTTGGGCTTATCAGTTGTTTTGAGGATCTTTATTAACAGTTGTGACAGAGATTTTCTTTCCTTTTCTCTCTTCTGTGTGTGAGCGTGTTTCTTTCCCTTTTTGTTTCTTTACTTTTTCTTGGGGTTTGATATAGTTCAGAGGCCTAAAGGGAAGAAGAAGAGGGTAAAAATTGGAGCCTTGAAGGGCAACATTGAGATATTAGTTTGAAAACATGTCTCAAACCAACTGGGAAGCTGATAAAATGTAAGTTTGTTTCTTTTTAACGTCTCTTGATTTTCTTGTGCAATTTTGATGTGGATTTGTGTTATATTTGCACCATATGGGCTTATCTCAGTCTTTTATGCTAGATTTGTGCTCTGGGTGTCTTTGATTTTGTGGATTTCGTTAGTTGGTAGATATTCTGAATAAAGTTTTAGACTTTATTAAATATGTTTATTCTGAGTTTCTTCCACTCCTCTTGGGTTTCTAGGGTTTGTATGCTTTTCTGCCTCTCGAGTGCCTATCTATCAACAAAGGCATATTTTCCCCCTTTCTGGTTATAAGTTGCAGAGTGGTTTTGGTACATTCTTAGTATATACGCCTTTCTGCGTTCTTTTTGTTTTAAATTAATATAAATGATTTTCACGGGTCGTTTTAGTTTTCTGATTATGGGGTTCTTTGACTTCTTTCTCATTATTTTCCCCTTGTAATTGGTACGATATATCAATAGGTTCTTTATTTGATATTTTGAAAATGTTGCAGGTGTTTATTTATGCTAACCCCTTATTGAAATTTGTGAATTTTTGGTATTTATTCCCTTATCCATTTCTATTGATCTTTATTTGGTTCGTATGTTCCATTTTGGGGTATCCAGGGAGTATATAGCTCTGTTTACTTGTGTTAATATCAATCTTGATTGGGGAATTTATGTACCGGTTTCTTTTTTTTCCCCTTTTCCTCTCCCCCACCTCCTAAATGTGCTGCATCTATTAGAGAAGTTTAATTGTTTATCCAAATACCTAATTCTAGCTATTTCATACGGTACTCTTGGTGCTGTAACAGGCTTGATGTCTACATTCATGATTATTTAGTAAAGAGAGATCTTAAGGCAACTGCTCAGGCTTTTCAATCAGAAGGCAAAGTCTCATCTGATCCAGTTGGTAATATTATATTCCACAGAATTCTTCTGCCGTGTCTAACCTTGAAATATACTGTATCTGGAGTTCTGTGTTCTAATGGATTTTATATTTATTTATGTGACTATGGCAGCCATTGATGCCCCAGGTGGCTTTCTGTTTGAATGGTGGTCAGTGTTTTGGGATATATTTATTGCCAGGACAAATGAGAAGCACTCTGAGGTTGCTGCATCATACATTGAGGTTAGTCAAATGTTGCTCTTCTCTTTTGCCTTTTTTGTTTGGGATGTGTGCCTTTGTTTATTGCTTGAATTGCAGTAGTATGAAGAGTTTTGCGCTTGAGTAAGTTCTGAGGTGATTATTATCTTTTGTGAGTTTTAACAGGTAGTTTGTATTTTTGAAAAGCCACGGGAGTAATTTCCCGTGAGATAAATTTCTTACCTATGCTTTCTGGTGTTATTTCTTTAGTTCTATGTCTATTACTAATTGACATCATTATCATGATTGGGGGCTAATGGGTTGGTGCAGACTATATGCAATTATTTCTAATAAAACCTTAGGCGTATGTGTCAACTTCTATTTGCTCGGCTTCGGTTTTGCCATGATTTATGTGGACCTTCTTATTGTGAGAGCATGCTTCCCTCTCCAGTATGTTATGCAAGTTAATATTCCTTATGCTCTTGCATATACTGTGGCACATCATTATCCACTAAATGAAAGTAGTCCTTTTGGCTTGAGATGTGATTTTTCTTTTTCATCACTTTCAATCTGTATGCAAAATTTCCTTCGCTTTGTGGAAAACAAAACTACATTTTTTGAGATCCAGATTCCATTGTGTTACAGCTTTTAGAAGTAGCCAGTCTCTTAGAATGAAAATGAGTATGAAAAATGATAGATTTCTGCTTCAGAGTTGATTGTTAATCTGGGAATTCTGATGATAGATTTAATCTGTTTGACAAGATTGAAAAGACTTGCTATATAGGAATTATGGAGCTGCGCATTGATGAGGGGTGCCTCTTCCATTTAATGTCTGAAAGCCGTAGGGAATTTTGTTCCTTGTGGACTTCTAGAATTAGAAGTGGAGGCAGGATTAGCTGGGTAATTGTGTATCAGAATATTGCACTGGAGGGCAAAGTTGAGGTGATCCAAATAGAATCTTCAGTCGGACAAAGGGGAGACATGAAGAATCCTATTTTGAGATTTACAAAGGCCTGATGCTCTCATAAAGTAACTAAGATAGAATTGGTTAGACATAGAACATAGAACCTAATTGAGATTTGTATGTAAAGATTTGGTCAAGATATATTTATAGTTTCCACAGGAGTTTTTAGATCTTTTCGTTGATCTTTCTTGAGAGCTTTTCTGGTATATCTTGATAGCTTTTCTGTTGCTTTGCCCATAATCTGGAGAACATGAACTTTGAAGATTTTGGTTCAGCTCCCAAATCAATACCGCATTCCAAAACCATGCTTATGAAGCTTCTGTTTTGACATATAGTGAATCGATGATAAACTAAGATGCCTCTCATCCTCCATAAGGGTGTGGATAAATTCCCTGGTTGAGAGATATAACTCTAAATTTAGCTTCTTTGAGAGTCAACAGTCTGCAATAGGAAATGTAGGCTTGGTGAGAAACTTTTCTGCATTTAACCTTCTTAATGATCATTCTTTTTAGGTGTTTGTCTTTTCCTGTATTTCAGAATTTTATTATTCCTAGTTACTCTCCTTTCTAAAGGTTTTATCAGTTGTAATTTGTCAATTTGGAGATCCAGAAAGTTCTGGAATCACTTCGGATTAAAATTTTGCTCTTATTGCAGACTCAGGTGATCAAGGCAAGGGAGCAGCATCCACAGCAGCAGCAGCAGTCCCAGCAACCTCAGCATCCACAGCAGCAGCAACTGCAGATGCAGCAGCTCTTGTTACAAAGACAGGCTCAGCAGCAGCAGCAACAGCAGCAGCAGCAGCAGCAGCAACAGCAGCAACAACAGCAGCAACAGCAGCAGCAACAGCAGCAGCAACAGCAGCAGCAACAACGAAGAGATGGCAACCACCACTTGAATGGAACAGCTAATGGAATTGTTGGAAATGATTCCCTCATGAGACAGAATACTGGTGCCAATGAATTGGCCGCAAAGATGTATGGGGAGAGACTGAAATTGCCTGTCCAAAGAGATTCCTTGGATGATGCTGCCATGAAGGTATGAATTTTTTATGAAGTCAGAGGGCACGATCTTAATATGTTGGGTATGGTTGCAGTTAGAAATCATAGGCTTTCTGGGATATAAGTGTTACAGTTTTAACTTACACCCATGAAATTTCTTTTCCAGCAAAGATTTGGTGACAATGTAACTCAGCTTTTAGATCCAAATCATGCTTCAATTCTAAAATCAGCTGCAGGTGGCCAAGCATCTGGGTATTCTCTCTCTCTCTCTCTCTCTCTCTCTCCATGCATATCTGTGTGTGTGTGTTTGTGCGCAGGTGTCTCACATCGTCTCTGAGATGCTGGAATTGTTAGAAGACCAAAGAACAGAATATTGGAAATAAGAATGGAGCACATAAAAAGGGAAAAGTTTTCTGTTACCTGAGAACTAGGATGAATGTGCTCTAGAATTCTTCGGGTGGACTTTGTTTTGCCTTCTGTCTTTAATCTGCTAAAAGTTTATTCTGGTGTTTTTCACTCAGATGGGATCTTTATTTTTTGGTCAAAGTCATGTTGGTCGTCATTACTGACATTCAGTTCGTTCAGGCAAGTGCTCTATGGTGGTACAGCAGGTGGCATGTCCCCACAGGTTCAAGGTCGCAGCCAACAACTTCCGGGGTCTACACCAGTCAGTACTTCCATTTCTTTTTTTTTTTTGGCTAAAGTTCTGTTCCAAAAATTCTTCCCTGCATTTTCTTCCCCTGAAAAACAAAAAATTCTTCACCTGCATTTTGTCTCTCTTACATTTTATTTTACTATATTCGCAAGAACAGGACATAAAGACTGAAATGAATCCAATTCTGAACCCTAGAGCTGCAGGTTCTGAAGGATCATTGATTGGGATTCCTGGTATTGTCTTTATCTCTTTCTCTATGCAAGTAGCAATCTTTTTGACATTGTTTATTGGAAATAACTTCTGTTATTTGCTTTCTATAATATATACTGTTCATGTGCATTTAAAGGCTTTTTTTGAATTTCTATTGCTTAAGTAGTTTTAGATAATGCAGTAACAAGTATCATTATTTTCTTAGGTTCAAACCAAGGTGGCAATAATTTGACCTTGAAAGGATGGCCACTAACTGTAAGTATATTGTGGTATATACTTTTTTTCCTCCCTTTTACATGATCTGGCATTTTATTATGCTGATTCTGATATTCGCATGTCGAAGGGGAAGATAGGACTTTTGCCCCTCAACTATTTTCGTTAGCATCATTATGTCATTGAATTTTTCTTTTGTCTTATTATACTCTTCATCTATTTTTAGGTAATTTATTTGTACCCTTCCGCTGCTCCTGGGTTGTTTCTGGCTGAAGTAGTTATGTGATGTACCCAGGATCAATTAGAAGGGGACAAAATGGTCATAAAAAGTTGTTAGGCACATATTTCAAGGGAAAAACTTTTTAAAATTGGTCTTGTGTGCTTCATGTGATTGTGCTCGCTAGGGAGCGGGAGCGGCTAAAGGTTATAAATAAATGAATGAAATAGATGAAGGGCATAATAATATAAAAGAAAGGTTCTATTGTAATGACGCTAACCAGAATCATTAAATGAGTTTTTTTTTTTTTTAAATAGAGTTGTGTTTGGATAATAATTTTTTATTGAGAATTAAAAGTTTGATAGGATATATTTTGGGTCTCATATATTTTATAATAGTATAAAATAAATAAATATAGTTAATAAATTGTTTGATATTGTGATTTTTAATTTAAAAGTAATGAAAAAGTATTATTTATATGATTGAGTGGGATCTATACGTGGGGATAGAAGATAATTTTTAAAAAATATTTTGAGAGATATTTTTATGGTGAATTGAGAAAATGTTTGAAATCTGGTCCAAATTGAGCCCTATTTTTTGTGTCAAACTTTTACTTAATTTGGGGGAACTTTTTCTTTTGAATGCGTGTGGGTCAAAAGGGACTGCTGATTTTTCTCAATGTTCAAAAATTTTCTTTTCATCTCCCCCCCCCCCTTTTTATTTGAACTCATAATGAACATAGTGATTGATATTCTAATATAGCTGATTACTCCTTGCTGGAAACTTTTCTCATAATGTAATACACAAAGCATACTCCAATTTGTTTAATAAACTCTCATCTTAAGTTTATTCTCGTTCACTAGGGTTTTGATCAGCTTCGTAATGGGCTCCTTCAGCAGCAGAAGTCATATATGCAGGGTCCTCAGCCTTTTCATCATCAGCTTATGCTTACACAACAGCATCAACAACAGCTCATGCTGGCTCAGCAAAACTTGACTTCCCCTTCTGCAAGCGATATGGAAAGCAGGAGGCTGAGAATGCTCCTGAATAACAGAAATATGTCAATAGGAAAGGATGGGCTTTCGAATTCTGTTGGTGATGTAGTTCCTAATATAGGTTCACCCTTGCAAGCTGGTTGTGTTTTACCTCGTGGAGATCGAGAAATGTTACTCAAGGTGTGCTTTTCTTTGCTGTTATTTGCTGGGTTTCAGTCGTTTCTACTAGATTTTCTTTTCCGAGACCCAGCATCTCTTGTACATCGCTCATTAACTGCCTGGAAAATAAATTGTAGTTGAAGATGGCTGAATATCAGCAGCAGCAACAGCAGCAGCAACAACAACAACATCAGCAACAAAATAGTAATCAACAGCCGCAGCAGCCACTACAGCAACATGCACTTTCTGCTCCACAATCTCAGAGTTCTAATCACAATCTTCAAACAGACAAGATAATGGGCACTGGCAGTGTCACTGGAGATGGAAGCATGTCGAATTCGTTTCGCGCCAATGATCAGGTCTCTACATTTCTATGTTATCACACATTCAAAATAGTGGTTTTTACCTGATATGAAATAAATAAAGGGAGGATTGAAGAGAGGTAGGCCAATTCTAGTAGATAGATTGAGTGAGGTGCATGTGTTGTTATGTGTAGAAAGGCCGTGCATTGTTTGTTCAATGATTTGCCCAAAGAATGAGCAAGAGCATTGCAAATGCTCTTGGTGCTTTAGTGCTTATTCCAGAATTAGAGTAGTCAATCCTTTGTCGTTGGTGGAAGAAAAATGGAATTGCTGAAATGGATGAACCTTTCTAGTTGTTTGGAAGTTGTCATTTCTTTCCATATTGGTCCATTGATTTCTTCCAGCCCTCTTAATCATTATCTCAAGACAGGTTGAACAATTATATATTTGAATACATGCTACTTTTCTTGGTTCAGATTTATAATGGATTTCTAACGTGGTGTTTCATGCATTTTAAGGCTTCAAAAAACCAGACTGGAAGAAAGAGAAAACAGCCTGTATCATCTTCAGGACCTGCCAATAGCTCAGGAACTGCAAATACTGCAGGACCTTCCCCAAGTTCAGCTCCCTCTACACCATCCACTCACACCCCTGGAGATGTAATCTCAATGCCAGCTATGCCACATAGTAACAGTAATTCGAAGTCTTTGATGATTTTTGGAACTGATAATCCTGGCACTCTTACATCCCCATCCAACCAATTGGTAATAGAAATGTCATGTATTGTTCTTCCTTTGTAACATAATATATCTGCAGAAGTTCTCAGTGGCATTTGATTGTGGCAGTGGGATGATAAAGATCTTGTACAGGCTGACATGGAACGTTTTGTGGATGATGGTTCTCTTGATGATAATGTTGAGTCTTTTTTATCTCATGAGGATGCAGATACCCGAGACACAGTAGGTCGTGGCATGGACATGAGTAAAGGTAAATGATTGTAGAATATTTTGAGTTAGTCTAGTTTCTGGTGTTTTCTTTTCATTTCTGGTGTTCCCATCGTTTTTATTCTTACCCTTTTTTATTTCTTTTTATGGTCTTGTTACTAGTGATTATTTGTAGTTTATTTTTTCGATAACTAATCCTTCTTTCCTTAGTTTTCTTTTCAGCGCTGTAGAATGTTGCTGTTTCTCTGCGCATAAGTGTTTTCTTTTTAATGGCAAAGTAAAATGATATTTGTGTACTATATCAAAAAGCAATACCAACGGTTTTGACATGGAATAGAGGATTTCGTTCTGTAATAAGTTTTGAGATAAATCCACACATTTGTAATTATGAACAAGCATGATGCCTTTTGGTACTACATTTTACACAAATTTGTCCAAAACATTTGACGGGATATGTTCTGATGGAATTGTACATCTTTATAGGGTTCACATTTACGGAAGTCAATTCTGTACGTGCAAGTGCTAGTAAGGTTGTCTGTTGCCATTTCTCTTCTGATGGAAAACTTCTTGCTAGTGGGGGCCATGATAAAAAGGTAAGAACTATGATTAATGGGATAGTATGAGCTGCTGGTAATCCGTCCAGTATATGCAGACCTATATTTAGAGGATTCACTGTTGGCTAAGGATTATGTATTATTCTTAGAAACATTTACTGACTACTGCTAAATTATTTGGCAATGCAGGCTGTTTTGTGGTATACGGACACTCTAAAACTCAAAACTACCCTTGAAGAACACTCAACACCTATTACTGATGTTCGTTTTAGTCCTAGCATGGCACGCCTAGCAACATCGTCTTTTGACAAAACTGTACGGGTTTGGGATGCAGATAATGTCAGTTCATCTTATCTTTTCTTGATTGCTGAATTTTATTTTCTTTCCTTGTTTGCTTTTAAAGTATAGTTCTATATCTATTGCATTCATATTTGCTCCTCTTATCTGTTGTTCTGTCGTCAGTTGACATCAGATTAATACCTATTCTCATTGTGCTTCTCTGCCTTGGTGTAAAAGATATGTTTACAGGGGTAGTGCCAACTTGGCATCCAAATAGGAGGTTCTGAGAGTTCCCTATGGCCATTTCTAAATCTTAATGGCTTAAGGGGAACTTGATTCTTTCTGAGTTTTAATGGCCCTTAGCAATATATGAAGTATGGAATTGGTCCTCCTACATCGTTGTGCAAATTAAAGGGAAACAATGATTCCTTTATTACTGGACATCATGATTCTTTCCTTTTATGAATTTCACCGAACGTTTTATTCCGCTTTTGTATAAATGTAAATGGTGGTATTTTGAGACAAACTTTCATGTTAGTGCATCTAGCCTTTTTGTTAATTATGCCCTTTACTTCCTTTGTTTCTGACTGTTTGACATCTTTGTGTCTCTCTTACAGACTGGCTTTTCACTTCGAACCTTTACTGGGCACTCTGCTGGTGTAATGTCACTAGACTTTAATCCAAATAAGGATGATCTTATTTGCTCCTGCGATGGTGATGGTGAGATAAGATATTGGAGCATTAATAATGGTAGCTGTGCAAGAATTTTCAAGGTAAAACAATATTCAAGAGTTGTCATTCTTCATATGATATTCCTCTCTTCTATGCAATTCTCTCATCTGAATTAGATGGATTTCTAAAGCTGTTTTTAATTTTCTATTGGAATTAGGGGGCCACGGCTCAGGTGAGATTTCAACCACGTCTGGGAAGATATCTTGCTGCCGCTGCTGAGAATGCTGTATCAATACTGGATGTGGAGACACAGGCTTGTAGGCATTCATTGAAGGTCAGTGTTCCATTACCTTGTAAAGCACGTAGAACAACTTGTAGCAAATAGAATTTCTGTATGCCATGAGCATGTGTCAAGGCTACCTGGCTGGGTCGTTAGACACACTCAAGTATTAAGTTTGAAACAGTAGTAAAAAGTATTTAAAAAGAGGAATTAGCGCAACTCTTGGAAATGAAATCATTTTTGCTTTTCTAATGGGACTTATTGTAATTTAGGCCTAAACTAATGGGCTTTACATCTGCAAAGTGAACAGTTATATACTTAAATTACCCTTTATCATCATATTTATTAATTTCTTTGGTTTGTCTCATTTCTCATTTAAATAGGTTTCCTTTTTTTTCTTTTTTTATTATTTTTTTACCCTGCCATTTGCTGAAGTAGGAGGATATTTGACAAGGATTGGTTGGAAATGGTTAGCTATGTATTTGGTGTAAGGCATTTTACTAGATGGGAACAGAGGAGAAATGCAGAATAGGGGTGCATTTTTAAACTACAATTTTTCCTTTTATTACCCTTTCAATTTGCAAAATGTTTTTGAATTACTTTTAAAATCAAATTCACCATTTCTCATAAAAACATTTTTCAAAACAACTTTTTTACCTCCAAAATTTCTGTCACATCCAAATTTAAATTTTCTTCTAACCCCACATATGAATCCCCATATTTACATAAACAATACTATTTCTACTACTTTTTAATTTAAAACACAATCTCATACAATTTATTAATAATATTTTATATATTTTATACTATTATCAATAATGTGGGACCCTAGAAATATTATATCAAACTTTCAATTTCCAATCAAAACATTCTTATTCAAACACAAACATCTATTCTCATTTAAAAAAAAAACAAAAATTCTTTTCAAATTCCAATCTAAATTCACCCCAAGTATTTCCTTCCACAAAGCCCAAAGCAAATAACTCTTCACTGCCGAGGTTCTCTTTTCTTGTATTAATTATTGTTTGGAATTCTTGTTTAAAAAGCCTGAGTTACCAGTTAAGACACTCCCTTGACTTGTACAAACCAATTTGAACTATCAGTGTTGAAGTCTTGAGTCCTTCACACACTATAAATATTCCTGCTTGATTAATTCCCAGTCAGTCTTAACAAGAACTTAATTGGTAAACTTCTCATAAAGTCCAAGACTTAAATGTACCTTTTTGGTTTGCATGTAAAGATTCATATGCACCACTTGGTCTATTTGGTATTCTTTTCTATATATATCTTGGGGAGGGCCAAGAACCATGCAGTCATGGTTATGGGAGGTGAGGCATGATGCCAGATTTAGAAGCAGAGGGGCACAGGCTAGTGGGTGTGTGGACAATCAGGTAGTGGGGAGGAAGATAAACTTTGGTTACTATTTTTTGGCTGAGGGTTTGGTGGGGAGATGGAAATGGGCCTGCTTTTTTAAGGCCTCTATGCGAGAACATGATTGTAGTATGCAGGTCAGTAGGCTTATAGATAATTGACTTGGGATTCTGTGCAGAAAATGACGATTGACTTTTTTTTCTCTTTTTTTAATCTAAAAAAAAGAAAAAAAAGGGAGCTTGGGCTTGAGGAATAAGTATGTTAAGCAGAAAGAAAATATTTGGTGCTTTATAAGGGAGATGAAGTAAGAGGATCGCATGATGCCAAATATCATGTCTTTCAGGTCATAATTGTCTAATCTATGTGCAATAATTTTCTTGTGATGGCTACTGACATTTTTATCCCTCTGCGCGCTCTTAATATGTAGTTCGACTGACCTTGGGCTATTTAATCTATGTAGGGACATACAAAACCTATCCATTCTGTGTGCTGGGATCCTTCTGGTGAGCTCTTGGCTTCTGTTAGTGAGGATTCTGTCAGAGTTTGGAGATTCGCATCAGGAAGCGAAGGAGAATGCGTTCACGATCTAAGTTGTAATGGCAATAAATTTCACTCATGCGTCTTCCACCCTACGTATTCCTCACTTTTGGTTATTGGGTGTTATCAGGCAAGTGAATTATGTATCAAATACTTTTCCTTTAGAGTGCCTTTCTTTTTTTTTTTGGGTTTTGGTGGGGGGGGGGGGGGAAGGGGTGTCAGTTGTTTGCTTCAGTATTATGTTTTATAAGTCATTATGATTGATAGAGTTCCTTAATAATTCCCTACAAAATCATTAGAGAGAAAGATAGTCCTTTCCTTGTTAAAAAGACAATCAAGAGACTTCCATGAAAATTAGCTAGATTTGTCAAGAATATGTTCGGACGGAACCTCATTTGATGATTCCAAAACTCAAGTTTTGTCTGATAACCTTTCAGTGATAATTAAGGGAATTTAATTCATGATATACCGTGGATGTATTTCTTTGCAGTCTCTGGAGCTTTGGAACATGACAGAAAACAAGACAATGACTCTTTCTGCTCATGAAGGATTGATTGCATCTTTGGCCGTGTCACCTGTCACTGGTTTGGTTGCTTCTGCCAGTCATGACAAGATTGTTAAAATCTGGAAGTGAATTAATTGTTGTTCTTTCAAGAATTGGTTGTATGTTAAGATAGTTTAAATTCAGGGTCTCAGCAAATGTAGGTGTTTGCTTCCTAGCTTTTCACTAACTTGTGTTTGTGTAGTTTTTTTAACTTTTGAAACTTCCCATCTCAATGTAACCTTTCAATACCAAGGACTAACCTTTTAGTGTTGTTTCTTGTCAGTCATGTTTAATACTTTCTTGTCAGCATGCTTTCAACTAGGGGTGTTCATTATTTCGAATGAACTGAGAATATCAAAATTTTCTTTGGTGTTTGGCTGAATCATAATGTTTGGTTCGGTTTTCATTATTAGGCAGGTTATTGGGTCTCATATTACTTGATTCTGATTGTCAATTACTGGTTCCGGTCACTGATAAGCGATTAATTACGGGCATGCCAAGAACCAATTAAAGAAAAACATCTTTAGATGCTATGATTTTGAAGATTCAATTGATTCATGCTACCTTATACTGAGTCTGAACCGAGCTCCGTTTAAATTGAACTGAAAATACAAACACCCCCGACATGGATTTCACATGTGCATAATCAAAAGTTGTTTGGAAGGCCTTTATTTTTTTTTTAATCGATTTTGCTTATTACTATTTTTTTTCTTCAGATCTAGATGTATAGGAAGTTTTATTTTTTTATTTTTTATCAAGGGCGAATTGATAATAGGAATGTGAGTTTTTAAGAGATGAAATTCTTATAAACAAATTGAAAACCCAAAATTTCAGTTTCTCATCAAAGTTTCGTCAACATCTTTGAAAAAACCCTCTTATGGAAAACCTCGGTTATGATTGGCAAAAAATTACACTCAGACCGGGTAATTAGGTCTTTGACTTTTACTAAATTTAATAGGAGCAGATTCAGATGCGGAACATGGAAAAGTTAAGGCACGGTTTTTGATAAAAAAACCACACTTAGACATGGTAATCAGATCTCTGACTTTTACTAGATTTAATAGGAACAGATTCAAATGCGGGCATGGAAGAATTAGGACACGGTTTTAGATTATGAATTCTCGATTACTCGCTGGGGGTCTTATTTTGCACTCGCTTTCTTACTTGCATATGCATTATATACTTATATTAATCACATTACAATTTTTAATATTTGGACATAATCATTTAAGCATTTTTTATAAAAATTAAATGAATAAGATTAATATATACTCTCCCTCTCAAAATATAACCTACTTCACAATCCAAACATATTTGGATGTTGTTAACTAGAGAAGAACATGATTAAATATATTAAATATTTTTGTTCAAATGTTTAGGTTGTTATACTGTATTCCTTTTTTATTCTTTTGCATCATTGTTTTATTTCTTGGCAAAATTTCTGTTAGATAATAAAGATTTAAAACTCATGCTTCCTAAATATCATGGTTGCGTTGCATTCGAACTGTTGTGCTTTATTTATCTAGTTTTGGGATATGATTATTTTCTGTTACCTCAAGGAGATTGTTAACAGGTAAGGCTCGAACTCAAAAACTTGCAAATCTGGAAGTGCAGTGGGTGCTGTTCTTTTCAGACAAAAATCTTGTTTGGAGAATCTAGGGGGCATATTGTTGATCCAACTCTAAATAAGGTACGAGGTAATTCTCATGAACAGACCTTGAACTCTTTTTTCAGAGTTTAGCTTTTATTTTTAAGAGTGAAGACTCGTGTTTGAAATTTTTTGCACTATTGTGATTTTAACTTGCCCTAGTTTGGTTCAGGAAAATACAGCAAGAAGGGAAGAAATTCTTAATCTAAAGAAGTATTTTCCTTTTACCTCTTTCTTATTTGGTACGGCGGAGAGAAGGGAAAGAAGTTTACTTTTAGTCCCCTGAATTTCTATTCTTTTCTTTTTCATTTTTTTCATTTCTACCCACAAAACAATCTCGTTATTAATGCTTCTTTTTTCTTTCTTTTTTTAAATATATCTTTGCTTCTTCAATAAATACTAGAAACCTTCCTTCGTTCTTATAGATTTCATCATAATTATAATCATAATAAAAGAAAATGAAGAAAGAATATAGTTTTTTAAAATAAAAAAAAGTAATTGAAGGATAATTGCAATACTTTTCCTTCATGAACACTAGCTGTTTTAAATTGTTTGAACCTCTGAATATATCTACAGAAGTTCTCAGTGGCATTTGATTGTGGCATTGGGATGATAAAGATCTTGTACAGGCTGACATGGAATGTTTTGTGGATGATGGTTCTCTTATGATAATGTTGAGTCCTTTTTATCTCATGATGATGCAGATCCCCGGGACACAGTAGGTCGTGGCATGGACATGAGTAAAGGTAAATGATTGTAGAATATTTTGAGTTAGTCTAGTTTCCGGGTTTTTCTTTTCATTTCTGGTGTTCTCATTGTTTTTATTAGGACATTTTTTTTATTACTTCTTTTTATGGTCTTGTTACTAGTGAATATTTGCAGATTATTTCCTTGAGAACTAATCCTTATTTCCTTAGTTTTCTCTTCAAAGCTGTAGAATGTTGCTGTTTCTCTGTGCATAAGTGCTTTCTTTTTAATGGCAAAGTAATATGATATTTGTGTACTATATAAAAAAAGCAATACCAACGGGCTTGACGTGGAATAGAGGATTTTGTTCTGTAATAAGTTTTGAGATAAATCCACACATTTGTAATTATGAACAAGCAGTGATGCCTTTTGGTACTGCATTTTACACAAATTTGTCCAAAACATTTGACGGGATATGTTCTGATGGAATTGTACATCTTTATAGGGTTCACATTTACGGAAGTCAATTCTGTACGTGCAAGTGCTAGTAAGGTTGTCTGTTGCCATTTCTCTTCTGATGGAAAACTTCTTGCTAGTGGGGGCCATGATAAAAAGGTAAGAACTATGATTAATGGGATAGTATGAGCTGCTGGTAATCCGTCCAGTATATGTGGACCTATATTGCAGACGATTCACTGTTGGCTAAGGATTATGTATTACTTCTTAGAAGCATTTACTGACCACTGCTAAATTATTTTGCAATGCAGGCTGTTTTGTGGTATACGGACACTCTAAAACCCAAAACTACCCTTGAAGAACACTCAACACTTATTACTGATGTTCGTTTTAGTCCTAGCATGGCACGCCTAGCAACATCATCTTTTGATAAAACCGTACGGGTTTGGGATGCAGATAATGTCAGTTCATCTTATCTTTTCTTGATTACTGAATTTTATTTTCTTTCCTTGTTTGCTTTTAAAGTATAGTTCTATATCTATTGCATTCATATTTGCTCATCTTCTCTGTTGTTCTGTCGTCAGTTGACATCAGATTAATACCTATTCTCTTTGTGCTTCATAATCCTTGGTGTAAAAGATATGTTTACAGGGGTAGTGCCAACTTGGCATCCAAATAGGAGGTTCTGAGATTTCCCTATCGCCATTTCTAGATCTTAATGGCTTAAGGGGAACTTGATTCTTTCTGAGTTTTAATGGCCCTTAGCAATATATGAAGTATGGAATTGGTCCTCCTACATCGTCGTGCAAATTAAAGGGAAACAATGATTCCTTTATTACTGGACATCGTGATTCTTTCCTTTTATGAATTTCACCGAACGTTTTATTCGCCCTTTGTATAAATGTAAATGGTGGTATCTTGAGAAAAACTATCATGTTAGTGTCTAGTCTTGTCGTTTCTGATTGTTTGACGTCTTTGTGTCTCACTCTTACAGACTGGCTTTTCACTTCGAACCTTTATTGGACACTCTACTGGTGTAATGTCACTAGACTTTCATCCGAATAAGGATGATCTTATTTGCTCCTGCGATGGTGATGGTGATATAAGATATTGGAGCATTAGTAAGGGTAGCTGCGCAAGAATTTTCAAGGTAAACCAATATTCAAGAGTTGTCATTCTTCATTTGATATTCCACTCTTCTATGTAATTCTCTCATTTAAATTAGATAGATATCTAAGGCTGATTTTAATTTTCTATTTGAATTAGGGTGGCACAGCTCTGCTGAGATTTCAACCACGTCTAGGAAGATACCTTGCTGCCGCTGCTGAGAGTTCTGTTTCAATACTGGATGTGGAGACACAGGCTTTAAGGCATTCATTGAAGGTTGGTGTTCCCTTATATTGTTGGAATTCAGCATGTGTAAATGGTGTGTAAAAGGTAGTGTTTAGTAATCTAGTTAGGCTGCTATATGTGCTGTGTTTGGTAGTCTAAAATGTGCTTGGTAGTCTAAAATAGCTCTCAAGTTTATTATTTTCTATTGTGTAAGCTATATGAGTTATATGTATCAAGTTATTCAAGATGTAGTATTATACTTTAACATTTGTAAAGCACATAGAACAACTTGTAGCAAATAGAATTTGATTGTATGCCATGAGCATATGGCAAGGCTACCTGGCTGGGTCGCTAGACAAACTAAGTATTAAGTTTGAAACAGCAGTAAATATCTCATCTCCCTTGAATTGGAATTAGAATAAAAAGAATTTAATAAGAGCAATAAGCACTGTACTCTTGGAAATGAAATCTTTTTTGCTTTTTTAATTCGACTTATTGTAATTTAGGCAAAAACTAACGGTCTTCACCTCTGCAAAGTGAAGAGTTATATGCTTAAATTACCCTGTATTGTCATGTTTATAAATTTCTTTTGGTTTGTCTCATTTTTCATTAAATTCCCTGCAATTTGCAGAAGTAGGATATTTGATAATGATTGGTTGGAAATGATCAGCTATGCATTTGGTGTATGACATTTTACTAGCATTGTAACCAGAGCGGTGGTAAAGAAAGGTGGGAACAGAGGAGAAATCCATTCTGACACGGACCTGTTCACCTGTCCTCCATAAATTTTTCATTGTAAACATTCACATAATATAATTTCAGATGCTGAGTAAGTTGGATGTGAAGTAGAGCCTCCAACAAGTCTTTGCAGACACATTATTAAACTACAATTTTACCTTTTGAAACTCTTTGAATTTGGGAAATGTTTTTAAATTTCCTTCCACAAAGACCGAAGCAAATATGTCATCATTGCCAAGTTTTTAATTTCTTTTATTAATTATTATTTTGAATTCTCGTTGTAAGAGCCTGAGTTCCAGTTAACTTAAGCCACTCCCTTGACTTGTACCAACCAATTTGAACTGTCAGCGTAGGAGACTTGAGTCTTTCACACACTCTAAATATTCCTGCTCGATCAATTCCCAGTCATTCTTGACAAGAACCTTAATTGGTGAACTTCTCATAAAGTCTAAGACTTAAATACACCTTTTTGGTTTGCATGTAAAGATTCATGTGCACCACTTGGTCTATTTTGTATTTTTTTCACATATATATATCTTGGGGAGGGCCAAGAACCTTGCAGACTTGGTTATGGGAGTTGAGGCATGACTTCAGGTTTAGAAGTAGAGGGGCGGACTGGTGGGGGGGGGGGGGTGGACAATTAGGTAGTGGTAAGGAAGATAAACTTTGGTTACTATTTTTGGCTGAGGGGTTGGGTGGGAGATGCGCCTGCTTTTTTAAGGCCTCCATGGGAGGAGATAAACTTGGTCTATTTTGTATGTATTTTTTTTTATATATATATTGGGGAAGGCTATAACCATGCAGAGTTGGTTATGGGAGGTGAGGCATGATGTCAAATTTAGAAGTAGAGGGGCAGATCAGTGGGGGTGTGGTCAATTAGGTAGTGGTGAGGAAGATAAACTTTTGTTACTATTTTTGGCTGAGGGGTTGGGTGGGGAGATGGAAATGCGCCTGCTTTTTGAAGGCCTCCATTGGAGATGGAGATGGTAGTATACAGGTCAGTAGGCTTATAGATAATTGACTTGGAACTGTCTGCAGAAAATTTTATGTGAAGGAGAAAAAATATTGGGTGTTTAATAAGGAAGATGAACTAAGAGGATCACATAATACCAAATATCAAGTCTTTCAGGTATTATAATTGTATAATCTATGTGCAATAATTTTCTTGTGATGGCTATCTTCATTTTTATCCCTCTGGGCTCTTAATATGTAGTTTGACTGACCTTGGGCTATCTATCTATGTAGGGACCTATAAAACCAATCCATTATGTGTGCTGGGATCCTTCTGGTGAGCTCTTGGCTTCTGTTAGTGAGGAATCTGTGAGAGTTTGGAGATTCACATCAGGAAGTGAAGGAGAATGCGTTCACGATCTAAGTTGTAATGGCAATAAATTATTTCACTCATGCGACTTCCATCCCACGTATTCCTCAATTTTGGTTATTGGGTGTTACCAGGCAAGTGAATTATGTATTAAATACTTTGCCTTTAGAGTGCCTTTCTTCTTTTTTTTGGCTTTTTGGGTTTTGGTGGGGGGAGGGGGAGGGGTGTCAGTTGTTTGCTTCAGTTTTATGTTTTATATGTCAGTATGATTGATAGAGTTCCTTAATAATTCCTTACAAAATCATTGGAGAGAAAGATATTGTCTTTTCCTTGTTAGAAAGACAATCAAGAGACTTCCAATGAAAATTAGCAAAAGAATTATTAAGAATATGTTCTGAAGGAACCTGATTTCATGGTTCCAAAATTCAAGTTTTGTCTGATAACCTTTCGGTGATAATTAAGGGAATTTAATTCATCTTGCAAAATTATTATTATGCAGGCTATCGGGTTTCTAATTCTGATTGCTAATTACTGGTGCCGGTCAGCGATAAGCGATTAATTACGGACATGCCACGAACCAATTAAAGAAAAACCTTTAGATGCTCTGTTTTTGAATATTCAATTGATTCAGTCTAGCTTGTACTGAACTGAGATTGGCCTGATAAAGTTCCTAAAATTGATCTGAAAACACACACACACACACACCCAACATAGATATCACAAATTGATTTTGCTTATTTCTATTATTTTTTGTGCAGATATAGATGTGTATTCTTTATTTAGTATGAAAACTGTAGGAAGTTTCCAAAATTTTCAGTTCCTCATCGAAGTTTTGTCGACTTCTTTGAAAGGTGCAAGAAAAAGACCAAGATTTGCACAATGCATAGGGTTCTTCTATTAAGTTTTCTAGATGCAGCAACTTTTGCATCTTGTAGCATAGCGGTTGTGTGCAGAATGCTAAAAGAAATAAATCACCTTACATTCATTAATTCATGTAACCGAAGTGAACATTTTGGTTTTGATCAGTTAGCCAATAGGTGGGATTTTGCCCCCTTCTTTATTAGGTTTATGGGAGATATGCATATGCTTTGTTTCCGGGTGTAATTGCCATTTTAACAAATTGCTGGTTAAGACCGTTTTCAAAAGGGGAAAGAAAAACACAAAAACATTTAAAATCATTCTATCCCTCATTCTCACTCTTACTAATTTATTATTGGATATTATGAAATTTTTAACACAAAATTAATTGGAAAAATTTAACATCTATATTAAAATTAATTGAGTAACTTAAAATATTAAAATAAAAAAAAACGTAATGTACCGACAGGTTAGTAAATAAAAATAATTATTTTTATTATTTTGATAAGAAAAGTTAATGAATAAATACACTTACTTACTTTTAGTAAAAATAATAAAATAATAAATTGTTTTTATTAATTTGATAAAAGTATCTATCTTATTAAAATATCTCCAACAATCCTCTACTTATTTTGATAAAATAAAATATGCAAAAAAAATTTATCCTAAAAAAAATTCAAATTTGTGATAATACTCTTTCTTTTAAAAATTCTATCACAAGAAATTAGATAAAGTACAAGAACTATATTAATTTAAATTTTATTTAAATATAATTAATTATATAATTTTTTCATATTACAATGCAATAATAAAACATGTATATATATTACTATTATTTGTTTTCTAAGAATTGAATATGAGAATAACCTCATATCATTCTTTTTTTTTTTTTTGGAGAAAATAAAACTATTAGTCTGTTTATAATTATTCTTTTATAACATAAGGAGTTATTCATAGGACAATCAATATAAATAAATTAATATTGGTTTCAATCACTGAGTAATAGTAATTGTTTCTTTTTGCAAAGAATAATCAATTTCACGAGTAACAACGTTTTAAGCACATTAAAAAGTGATCAATTCTTTTGGTTTTTTAAATAAATCCTCTATTGGGTTGATAGGGTAGACATGTGCCGTCAATAATGACCAATTATCTTTTTGTAATTATTTTAGTAAAAAGCTAGCCTTCCACAACTAACACCCAAAAAAAAAAAAGATAGAAAAGGAAGGCTTTATAAAAAATTAAATTAGGTTTATTTTTTGACTTCTATCTTTCTGGCATAGATGTAATTCTAGAAATGCAGAAGTTTAAGGAAGAAAATGCTCACAAACAGCAGACTTGCGATTCAAAGAATTAGGGGTTCTGTAAGCTAATACGAAGTTAGTATTATTTGGATAAGGTCTTCTTTTTTTTATCAGTCATAATAACAAATTAAAACGATAATCTCACACACTAATGAGTGTGTATTATAGTTCATGTAGAACTCAAATTTTAGACAAATGTAAAAATTGAATACAAAAGGAAAAGAAGAAATAATAGACATATATGCTCCATCATCGTTTTAAAGTAATTAAGGGAGCTCTTTTAAGCCAGTAGAAAGATCCATGAGTGGATCACTCTTGTTAAAGAAGAAAATTTTGGATTTTCAAAAAAAAAAGAGATTTTTTTATGGAATGAGAAAATGTGCTAAGATATTAAAGGAAGAGGACTCGGAACGATTCATGTGGTCGTCAAGGCAAACCAAGTTTGCCATTATGCACGACGAGCGAACATTGTTCTTCTTCATCGTCCTCTTCTTCTCTCAAGCAAGAAAACGGATGTTTGAAGAAAGAAATTATGAACAAGAGAGAGAGAGAGAGATGAAGAACTGGATGTAGAATGAAGTGGAATTTATATGGGTTTCTTGCCTTGCTCAACAAGGATTTAACTCATAGCCGTCCATTCAATGAAATTAAAATATTTATTATTCTAGTGTTGGTTTATGGCCGCCAAAGTTGAATACTCTTCCTTTAGTTTGCACTTACCAACTACTAAAAAAAGGTTTCAAAATATTGTACAGATGAACCTTATGAAATGTCTATATTCTTTCACAACCAACTAAACTTTTTTCTGGGACCGTGTAATGTCCTCTTACCATATATAGATGGACTTGATGTTGTATATTTTATTTATTTATTATATAATTTACTATCATTTAATCAGTATATCGATCAATATTTATTTCGAGTCATTTTAATATATATATATATATATATATATATATTCAATTTTTATTCTATTAATCTTTCACTAATCTTTAAAAGATAAGTGGAAGACAGAACCTCGATTTCAACACCAAATCGAATTGAATACATTAAGAATTATTTGATCATTACTTATCAAACAGAATTGCAAGCACTGAAGCTTTAGTTTATCCTTTGGGGCCAAATTTAGATTCCACATAACATTAGAAAATTGTTGCGCTGGAGCTGTCGGCGAACTCGTGAATCGTAATGTTACTTAACCCGAAGAAAAAAAAAAATTCGTCTGCTACCGGCAATTCGTGGACTTTACATATCAAGAGAATCGCATTTCAAAACTTCATTTTTACCTTAAAAACGTATTTGCTGATGCTTTGTGACAACACTTTTATCCCTCTAAACGTTTAAAAGCAACCGAATTGGGAATTGGTGATCTCAAACTGGAGACTGCCGGTTCTACAACATCATTAAAATTCAAGGTCTGAATTAAATTGGATCCTAGCCGGACTCCCACATAATTACCATATCCGAAAATGGTAGTTTTAACCTCTGTTCACTCACTTGCAACCGTAACACAAACAGCAATTTGGAGAAACTTGCAACTAAGTGGCAAAGTTCCAAATCAGCTTAAAACAAAACGGAAAACTCGCCCCCCCCCCCCCCCAAGACATGTCACTTCAAGAGATTTCAGCATAGCTTTTGAGACAACAGGGAAACTAAAACTAAAAGAAGAGAGTGAGATTACAATCAAAACTTAAATTTATATAGCCAAGTAGGTTACAGGAATGGCTTATCGCCTCCTCATCCCCCTTCCACGACCCCGAAAAGCTCCGCCACGCCCTCTGCCACCCATGGCGCCTGCAGCAGCTTCCCCTTGTGCACTCTCAGACTATAAACAGAGGACCAAAAGCAGAATAAATTTGCAGCATCATCAAATGAACAGGAGGATATTCATTTTAGGTTGTGTTCAAATTACCTTAGGATTCTTCACTGTTTCATCCACACTTAAGATGAGACAAGCTGCTTCAGTAGCCGCATTTATGGCATTTATCTACCCAAAATAGAAAACACATGATGCTTCTGAGAAGTTCTATACTAGCAAAAACTTGAAAGCATTAAAAAGGAGAGGGCATACCTTCACTACTGCAGGCTCCCAAACAAAATTAGCAAAAGAATCAGCAATTCCACCAGTATTAATATCCACACCATAAGGTGCACCTTCGCCTGTTTAACAATCTTATGCAATGAGCAACAGAACTCATATTTGACAAATAAGAAGAAATAATTTCATCAAACCGAGCAAACTGTAATTCCTTATGTACTACAAAATGGAGGAGGGGAGTGGGAAGAAAAGAAAAAAGATAAAAACGCCTGGAAAAACAAATGGACTAACCTGATGGCAGTGCATGCTTCTGCCTCAATTTGTTCAAGACATCAGTAGCATCAAAACCAGCATTATCGCATAGTTGTCGTGGGATTACCTGCAAGCATGAGAGCACATAATAACTATAAATATCACAACAATATAGCTAGCTATAGAAAACATGAGCAGAACTTCCATTCTGTATGGATGGGAGAAAAAGAAAAAAAAAAGAGAAAAATACACACACCGTAACTGAAGACTATTTCAGATGTAATAATGAGATTCAAATGCTTACTACTAAGGAATTATACCTAACAACCAATTTCTTAATTGCGCAGGTATTCAGAACATTAATGTTGTAGGTACCCAAGAAATACAAAGGAAAATGAGAACTTGATTCAGCCTCCCTCCATCCAACTGTTCCAAAGAGAAAAAGGACATCCAAAGATTGATTGCTAGAGTCCAGATATTTAATTTCAAAAGAAGTTTAGTGCCTTGAGATTTTTCCCATCTTATTGACATTCATGAGCCTCTTTTTATACATGGAGAGTAAATTTTTCTACACTTGTGCACCATGCATCCAGAAAGACAATCAAATGCTGATCTTGAAAACATTCCACTACCTTTTCCTCGTGTAAAAGAAAATCCAGAGAATACACTAATCCACAGCAACCAAATGTCTAGGCGACTACAAATGTCTAGTGACTTTTCATAATTCCTTGTACTCCCCAACTTAATCCGGTGGCAAAAGACTCCAAATGATATAGCCCTTTCACTAAATGCAACCAGTACTGTAACCTTAAATCCAACAGTTCATGAAATTATGCTCGTGTTAAATTTATAATGGTAACAAGACCTATAGAGGAAACCAAGGGCTCAATATTTTGGTTGTTCAACTTGTATTCGTGAAAAGTATCAATGCAAATGTTGGAAGAAGTTTGTAATCTGACTACCTCCTGCCCTCTCCTACCTATCCCCTTCTATATTCAACTTGATCTAGAAAATTTGCAAACAGATTTAACATAGAGATATACAAAGCACTAGAGGAACCAACTTTAATACCAGTACATTCTTCCCTTTCAATAGGCAGGTTGACCGTGTGCTTTAGGATTACCTTAACTAACAATCTGATAATTTCAAGATTTCTTAGGCTGAATTTTGTCAGGAGTCACCAATATTTTGCTAAGTGGCCAGACAAACCTAAGCCACAACACCTTACCAAAGTCTCAAAACAAGTGCTGAAACAACCAACTATACCTCCTACAAGAGCATGACCTGGAGACATCATAATATATGCTATTCCATGGGATATTGTCAAGCTGAAAGATACAGGGCATTAAAGTCTCATTGATATATTAGCACAAAAAGGAAGAATATGACTGAAATGCAACTATCATAGAGAGACATCATGGGAACTTATCTATCTGGAGGAAAGCACAAAAATTAACTTGTGTCTACCTGCACTTCTAACAACTTGGAAGGAAATTTATCTCAACAAAAGGACTTGATGGTTCTGAGATATCTAAAAAAATGACGTTCATACAGAAGCAAATCACAAGGGATGGAAGTTTTTTATTAGAAAGAAGACTCAGGTTCAGAAATGTATACCTCAAGAGCTTTAGCATAAGAGTTTATAAATAGTTGAGACTTCCCAGCTATTGTGCGGGCATGCTGCCTCAAGTATCTACTGATTTCCATCTGCATCCAAGAAACTTCTTAGCACCATATAGATATCATCAGGAAAACATATTATATCATCTAATAGGTGTTTGGATATTCATACATCTATAGCTCCACCACCAGGAACAATAGTAGAGTTTTTCAAAGCCCTTCTGACAATCATGATTGCATCATGGAGACTTCGTTCAGCTTCTTCAATGAACTGAGGATCATTTAACACAAACGTTAGGCCAGGCAACAGAATACACAAAATTATGCATATAATTGATAATGCAAACCTGATCTGCTCCACCTCGAAGAACAATAGTGGCTGTTTGACCAGATGGGCACCCACTGAATATATTAAACCGCTCATTTCCAACTTGCTTCTCCTCAAAACATTCACATGTACCAAGCACCTTTATGACACAGAAAAGGAAGAAAACGAGCAAGAATCAGTGAAACATTAGTTGACAGCCCCCCCCCCCCCAGAGCACCCCAAAAAAGGAGTAACTAGTAAAGCTGTTTCTAGGCCACATCACCAAGGAGAAGTAAAGAGGGATAAGAACCAAATTGGTAAGCAAACCAAATGAAATGAGGAAGACAACCTCATCAATAATATTATTCACAGTGGTCTGTATAGCTCCACCAGTCGCTGCAGCAACACGGTGCAGATCCTCTTCAGTGACACGACCAGCACAAAATATATCTCGATCTGCAAAATACTGCTCAAAACAAATAACAATGGTAAATATCTTTCAGTGGCCTTGTTATACAGAAATTTTACTTAAGCTTTTGTGCTGCCAGTTTATAACTAAAAGTTCAAGTACAAATTCATTTCCTACTTCACACATGTAATTACTTTGCAGTGAAATGCAAAATCCATCAGAAGCCATGATTACTGGAGTTCAGACCATAGAGAAGAACTTTACAAGTTACATAAAGATAATTAAAGGCACATTAACAGCACAATCGCAAATATGATTGAAGTAACACAGCAGTTCTAGGAAACCAAGCTCTTGGTTGTCTTTCTGAGGAATATTTTCAAAATGAATTGTAGATCATTACTGGAAGGATGCTTTGTTAGCAAATAAATTAGTAAGGTAGGAAAAAATATTTGAATAAAATATTTCAGCAGTTGTGTTTCAAAAGTGTTGGCGGTGGGACAAACAACTCATCTCATAACATTTTAGATCACCTGAAACCCAGTGTTCCAAGACAAGGGTCTTTTTGCAAAAAGATTATGGAAACCTATTTATAAAACCCTCTACCAAGCACATTTTCCCCAAAAACACAACCCAAAAGAAAAGGTGTCATCACCTGTGTTGCTAGATCACCTATAGCAAGTCGTGACAGAACAATTTTCGCACCACTCTTGACGCATTTATCCAACTTGTCATAAATGATATTCCACTCAGCATCAACAATTGACTGATACTGTGATGGATCTGACAGCCTAGAAAACACCAAAATTGATAGTCAGTAGCCTTCTTTTAAACCAAAAGACCCTGAAAATAACATAGAAACAACTCAAGTTAAATAAAATTGTAAAAGCATTTTACCTTATCTCTGCATTTTCTTTTTCTGATTTCAGCTCCAATTCTATGTTCAGCAATAGTATCTTGGGATTTAAAAACTTCTTTGGCTGCTGTTCAAAGCCTGCATATGAGAATGTCTTCTTGAATGCAACGCCATTGACAAGAAAAGAATCTCTCATTGTGCCTCCTGGAACCTGCAAAAGAAAATTTTGTTGGTCATGCAGGTGCGACGAGCAGGAAACTGTAAATTGTCTTTCAGAAGGCAAAAGGCATCCATACATAAATATAAATGTATATATATATGTGTGTGTGTGTGTGTATCAAAAAAACATTAGCCTTTCCATAAGAAAAGAACAAATTGAGTCTAGTACCAGAAAAGATAGGCTTTATTGTTACAACATATAAGCATTTCAATAGGATTGAAAAGAACATGCAGAGATTCTAGCCTTATTATCAAAATAAGAGGTACATATGCACAAAATCGCCCAGGTTTGGTTGTCTGCACCAGTACCTTCTAAGGTAGCATGTAATAGACAATGGAAGTAAAGCTCAAAGGGCAAAATAATCTTATGGCGTCAGCACAATTTCTTAAGTCCCAGATTTCATGAAACCACAAGCAAGAAAGCAGATGAATGGTGGGCTGAAAGATATTGTAAATAAATAAGAGAGTTAATTATTGTGCTCATTTTTTCAGCTTAGATGAATATACCAAATTCCATTTCATTATATAATAATGAACTTTGGTATTCCAGGCAATTGCTGTTTTGGCAAAGAATATTGTATGAATTTATATTAACCTTTTGTTTCACACGAGGGGAAGGGAGAAGGAAACATTTGTTGACTTTAAATTTCTGTGTTCCTTTCTCATTCATTATTGTAAACCCAAAATGAGGCTACTTCTAGTTATTGCACTTACCTCAAGCCCCTCTAGCTCTGGGAAGGGGAGAAATGTTCATGTGGAAGGCAAGAACTTCCTCCTTGCACTTTACAATCAAACTAACATATTAAATAAGCCCTCTAAGCCTCATGAATTGGTCTGAAACTGGCATCTTTTTATACATTTTGTACACCTATAAATTTGGATTAGTTTCTACAAGTTTTCAGGAACACAAGCACAGACACTGAAGGATGAGGAATAGGTTGTTGTTCAGATATATTAGCTAGGAATATATATGAGGATCTATAGTATTATCTATTACAACACTGCACCAACACCAGGAGACCAGGAGCAGCAATGTGTTTGTTCAAACCCTGTAGTATAATCTCAAACTTCCTAGCATATCCGCCTAGCATATCCGCATATCCAACATCTAACTTGCTGAGCTTTTTTTTTTTTTTTTTTGAGGAAATGCTGATCTATTCTTACAGCAAGCATTCGACAAATTCTAGAAAATCACCAATTATTGAACTTCTCCATAGACAAGAATGCGGATGTCCTTACAGGAATTTTTATCAAAGTAAAAATGAGTCTGTCTACGACTCTGCATATTTAACTAATCATTTCAATGAAGTATCATCCAAAGCACAAGAAGCTGCCTCTAAATATGAAACTTTCAAACTTTTCAGTCACCCAATAAAGTTTCCAACCCAGCATATCTCTTGTCAGGAAAAAATAAAGTAATATGTTGAGGCCTCCCAACCAATAGGTCAGGAGCTCGATCCTGTTGAGCACAAGGTTCATTATCCTCTTTAACCAGGGTAATATTCCAATCATCTCCATAAGGTATTCAAACTTCATTACTTGTGTAATATCTACAAATAATTTGGCCCCTTGATAGTCATCAAAGAATTAAAAAAAAGGACATAAAAATCAAATAATCTTTGTTGATCAAAAGACAAGTAGCGTCTAAAAACAAGAATTAAAATGATTAGTTTAAAAAGCTCTCGAACAGAATTCTGATGTTTAAACGGGGAATCTACAAGCACAGATCTAAATCTGGGTTGATCAAACTTCTATCATTGAGAACAAGCCACATAAAAAAGTGTGGGAGCTCATAAAATCAGTCATACCTTCTTAATTCCAATCATATTCAGCCTATCATCATACCCAATAGCAAAGACAGCATCCACCACCATGGGTGCAAAAAAATCCTTCTCACCACCAATGAGCTTTGAGGAAAGAGTAGTAGCTGCACATTTAGCAAGTAAGCTCTTTTTTTCTTCTAAGCTTTTTCCTTCAATGCTAACAGCTAATTCCTTGACCTTCTGAATTGCCTATTATATAACACAACACACATAGAAAAAGAAACAGAACTTAGACCTTATTTTCAGTCACAAATCCAAACCCGGAAGATGACAAAAAATCCAGTTCTATGTCAATACCAAATAGCTAGCTGTCCTGTAACTCCTTATCAGATTTTGAGGATGGACTCCATCCTCAATAAAAGGCTTTGCCTCCTTCAGAAACTCTGCTGCAAGTAAAACTACCGTAGTTGTTCCATCACCAACCTGCACTAGGCTAGAAAATGGTCAGAGTTTCTGCCACATTATAGTAAAGGTGCAATCTAAAGAACATATTATTCAGTTTGGTAACGATGTAAACTTATGAATATGGCAATCATGAATGGCAGGCATACTTCATTCACCGGTAGATAATTATAAAATGTTACAGTTTAGAAACACGAAACACTATATACACTGTTTACACAACCAAGAATTAACATTTCCAACACATAAAAGGATGAGAATTTTAGCAAGAGAGGCCATGCAAGGTCAATTTTAAGAAGCTTCTTGTTGGATCCGAAATGGAGGACATCTGGAGATCAAAATATATGCTTCACTATGAAGATAATCAAATACATCAATAAGATTAAAGGGGAAAAAAATTAACAACAAAAGATATTACTCCAGAAATGCTGCTCTCAAATCTCTGGTACATAGCAAAATAAAAAGGAAAGTCCCAAATTCTTCTGCAGTTACCTCAACTCATCAGTCAGAACTCTGTAATCCATTGTCAACATACATTCTGTAAATCTATCTATAGATAAGTAATTCTATGAATGCAATCCTAGCAAGATAAGATATTATCCAGAAAGCATGTGCTTGCTCACACTCTTTCATCCTAATACTTTTGCCTGTGTGAGCAAATAGATATATATATTAAATTTTTTAAATGCATAAAAACACTTCATGATCACATACATAGCACTTAATGAAGCACTGAGAATTACTTAAAAACCAGTAACCACATATATATATATAATGCTTAATTCAGCAACCTAGAGATCAACAGTTCATTATAAGATAATGTTCTGAAATTTTACTAAATCCTGCCTCCAGATAGAAACATTAGTTCCTTTATCTAAAACAAATTATGAAGATAACCTCTTGGTTTATCATCACATCATGTACACATTATGGCTACACTCCCCCCCCCCCCCAACTACATCATTATACCATTATGTGTGAAGTCAGAAATATGAAATAGATCCTATTCAGCATTTTCCTTGACAAACAAAGGAAACATCATCCATTCATCCATGACTCTAAACAAGTTTATTGAAGAGTTAAATAACATTTTTTAATAATAGAAATGCCTCAGGGGGAAATATGCTTGTGTTTAGGCTGAAATCTTAGGCATGTTATGAACACCTAGAAGCTGATACAGGTGGCAAGATCAATTAGCCTGCTCCTTAGATCTCAATCTAGTAATTCCATTCTTTATTTTCAAAAATTTCTTTGTCTGCTGGTACCCATTACATCTGGGAGTAAAGAAATGCTTAAACCTCAAATTGCTATGTTTTCTACTCCCTACGTTTTATTTTAAATGGCCTTTTGGCCATCCGCACACATGTTAAGGATCATGAAAATAATGAAAGTTTTTATGCAAAAGTATCAACTATAACCTTAATACTTAGGAAGTCATGTGTAGAGAGTTTGACTTAAGTTATTAAATAGGGGTAAAATAAGAAAAAATAATTATTGATACACTGAAAAGTCTAAAGGGTTAAGTGTTTTGACACAACACAATACGAAATGGAGGGAGTTTGCTTTTCTTCTTTTTTTACAAGACATCCATTATGAGTATATGTTGTATATACATGCTGCGAATATGATCTAAAAGAATCAGGAACCAGTAGATTTGGGGCCTCACCCTAATCTACATTTATCTAGCTTTAATCTGATTTTCTACTATCATTTCTTCCATCCAGGGCATTTCTCTTTTGTTATTTTAATTAGGAAGACCTGGAACTCCCGATGTTTTTACTCTTTTGCAGTTATCACTTAAGAGTTTTACAGATTATAGAAACAAAAATGGAGAAAGAACATAATCAATTTACATTAAAAAATAGTAACACATCAATATTAGCACCTCAGAGTCTTGTGATTTGGCTATATCAACAAGTATCTTAGCTGCTGGATGAATAATATCAAGAAGTTTCATTATGGTAGCACCGTCATTAGAAATTGTTGTGTTTCCCTTCTCATCATGGATCAACTTGTCCATGCCCCTGGGGCCAAGAGTAGTCCTCACCACATCAGCTACAGCCGTGCAAGCATTTATATTGCTCACCAACTGTGGCTTCCCTTGGGACGTGTCTGTCCCTTCCTTGAGCAATATGATTTGTGGTTGCTGTTACAACAACATAATTATGACACAACCAGTAAAAACATGCACCCATTTTCATTCGGGATATTCTGAATGACATCATGAGTATATGACAGTTCAAAAGAAATGCCCACTGGAAATTTGAATACAATTGCTTCTTCATTAGAGAAAAGGAAAATTTCAATAAATGAATAAATAAAAACATCTTCTCATAAGGTCATATATCTAAAAATAATGTATATTTTAAATTCTTGAGAAGCTATTGCATTATATGAACAACAGAGCTACTTATTCATTCAGCAGGTGCTCACCTTTTTGCGGATTGAGGAAATGAAAAAACGAGAATATTTGCTTTATACTTTTCTTTCATCTTCCTCAATACCAAACAATATCTAAGGAGGCAATTCATTGGGGAAAGGAACAAGTGTAGATCACATCTAACTTCTCATGTCTATATCACATTTTCCGAATAATAATCAATCACTAATGAAATACGAAACTAACTAAGCTCCTCCTAGTGCAGATTCACTAATTAAGCGTTAGCAAAATATTCCCTGGCATCAACACATACAATTTTTCGAGAATTTCATAGAGGCAGTAAAGAACGCACTTAATACCGAAAATTAACACCGATTTCAAGCTCAAGTAATTAGAATCTCAAATTAATTATTAACCTTCGATTTACATATACATTTCACCCCATTATGCAAATTAAGAAATGAAGTAGCAGAAATCGTCCAGGAAAAAAAAACCACAAACTCAATGCGTAAGTGCACAAAGATGTGTAGAAGGAAGAAAGCTTACCATCATACTCGCCATTTTCAGTGACTCTGCAGAACGAGCTTGTGTGTTTGCGGTGAACTTGAGGGAAGTGCGAGAGAGACGAGGAAGCAGAAGTTTCCAGGGTTTTAACTACCCTGTGGGCTTTGGGACACAGGGTTCTAGTACTATAATTTTAAAGGCGCGTTTGGGCTTTGATGATCTTAAAATTACACTGGCCTTCCTCTGAATTTTTCATATTTGTAAATAGCTTTCCACTTGTTTCTTAGAATTATGATCGATCCTTTCTTACTCATTTTAAAAAAAAAATTATTTATGATTATTTAATTATATCTTTTATTTATTTTAAAACTATTTATGATTATTCAATTATATCATTTATCTTTTATTAATTTTTATTTCATTAACTATTTTCAACTAAATTTGTATATCTATATGTTACTAGATAAATTATATCAACTAAATTTTATCTATATTCATAAAATACTATTTATTTCTATTTTAAAATACAAATAAAAAATTTGTATAATCTTTTTACGTCTTTTCCAAATTCTTTCAATTCTTTTATAAATATAGCATTCTATGTAAATAAATCTTGAAAATATAATTAACAATTTTAGCAAGAAAAATTAAAAGAAATTCTTTTCTAACTTAAAGTATTTTTACCCCAAACTAACATCATTGCATTCTTGATTGTGCATTTGCTTCCTTGTGAAATTTAGAAATTTCCATATTATCAAATAAAAATATTGTATTAATAATCAAAATCTTAGTTATTTTATTTCAAAGCATAAAAGATAAATTCCTATGACTTCCCCTTTAAAACTCTTCCCCTTCTTTTTTTGGGTAAGCAAAAAACTTGCTCCACCTATTAGGGAAAAAAAGAAGAAGTATCCCTTTCAAATTATTTTACAAATTTGAATATTTGATGATTCTTATACCCAAGAAAAAGATGGGATGGGGGGGCTATCTAATTTTTTTAAACATTTGGAAGGCTAGTTAAGATATGTTAAGGATTATTACTGCAATTGGCGTTCACACGAACCGAAAACCCGTATAAAACCCGACCCATGACAAAGCCAAGAATAATTGTAAAATAATTGTTGAAATTCTTCCATAACAATGGCAAGCTGTGGATGAAAAAACCCAATGGCAGGTTGTAAGGTAACAACAGGAGGATGCAAATTTTTTTCTAATTTTCTCTTATTTATTTATTTTTTGGACTAAAGAGTGTAATTTGAATTATCCAATACTTTTGCAGTAAGAGAAAGTTTTGAAGAGAGAATTGAACATGGAGGAATTATATGAGAGAAAAGTTGATATTTTGTCTAAAATTCAGAGTTTAAAGAAGAAAATAAGTGAAAGTTCTGCTAATTCGAAGGTGGAGAAATTGGTATCTGTTCTGGGATCAATACAGGTTTTTGCTTCTAATTCTCTGCGATTTCATATGAATTTTTTTGTGTATTTTCTAGAAATTTAATCTTGTCCGTAAGATTTCTTTAATTAAAATTAAAAGATTTAAAATTTACTGTTCAGTCTGATTCTGGTATATATACGGATACATTCTCTTATATGTCACAAAGTGATTAATCTTTTTGTTGTCGAGCTAATGAACTAACTAAAGTTGAGTACATAATTTATTTATTATGATTTTGTCATTAGTTTCAGTATTTGATTGTTTGGATAAAAAATAAAAGAAGGTGAGAGATAAAGATGATCATAAGCAGTAAGATGATGAGCTATTGATAATTAATTTTATTGTCATTGTTGATATTGCTGCTCCATTATGTCCTGATATGGATCTCTCCCATAATCCCAAATTCTATAGTACATATTCTAACTGTTGATTCATTTATCTGAAATAGTTAAAAAGTACATACTCGTCTAAATTTGAATGGAAGTCGAAAAGGGTTTTTATTTGGAAAAAAAGGAGAAAAAATTCATGTATAAAAATGTGGAAGTTTATGTATATTAATTATTAACATGTTTGTGCATACAATAAATGCGTGTAACTCTGTGAGATGCATGTGTCTATGAATTTCATCTCGTACAATGAATATTTCCATATGATTGAATGCTAGATGCATGCTTGTAAATTAGTTGTGTATCATTGAACAAAAATATTTTTGTGTAGATCTTTGCTCTTGGTTTTTTGCAGGATATTGATATACAAGAAGCAGAAGTCCTGTCCTGTTGCATTGTTGAACATTCTAAATTGCAGGCTGAGGTGAATGAGCTTGAACAAATCTTACAAGATAGCACGGCTGATGAGTGTCTGTATGATGTTCTTGAAAAGAGTTTATATGACTCTAATGAGAGACTGAATTTGATGAAGATGGTAACTGTTGAATTCTCTGGAGACGCGTAGATTCTATTGTTTGAAAGTATAAGCAAGATTGTTCTTGTGACTGAAATTATTTGTGTTTATCAATGCCTGTAATTGTCCTATCTTATGATTAAGCTGTATATTTTGGGCTATTGATTGCTATTAGTTGGTTAAAACAGTCATTTACTTGTTGAATGTAAAAAATGATCTGTTGGGGAGCAAGGAGCTAGGAAGGAATTCAAAAAAAATTGAAGTGAAAAGCAGACTGGAAGGAAGTAATTAAGAATTTTCTTTTGATATCGTGGTTAACTTCTGCTACTTTTGAGTTTAAGAAATTTAACTTTATGCTGTAATGTGAGCGTGCAAGAATACCAGAGAACTTAGTTTAGATTGTTTTTAAGCAGTAGGTCTTTTTAAAGGGGAAACCAAGAGGAAGACCTGGAATTGTGGCTGATTTTAGCAAATATAATTATTTTGATGCACTTCCTCCTCCTAATTGGCACACTTTATTTTCCTATTTTATTGGTTGCAAAGACTGTTTACACCAATAAGTTCAATACTAAGCTGGGCATGATTTGATGGAAATTGAAAATTTTGAGGATTGGGTTTCTACTTCATTTACTTCCTTTTTGGTTCCTTAAAAGATTTCTTACCCTTCTTGTGCCTTAATTTTTTTCAATCAATCAGGATAAAGCGTTACCAAATTTCAGGTTGCTTGCATTATAATCATTCAAATCTGACCTAGACTTACTGTTTGGCAGGAACTTGCTTCGAAGTTAAGGGCATATTTATCACTAAAACGGCAGATTGATGATGTGCCAATACCTGCTGAACTTATCCAGTAAGTTTTCGTACTGTTTATTAGGTAGCAAGTGATGAGCTTTTTTTGGTTCCTTTTATACTTGGTGAGCTTGTTATTGTATACCTAAGGCAGTTTTAGGTCATTTGTTGTTCTTGATGTCTCCGTTTTGGCAGTAATTGGTTAAGCCTGTGTTCAAGTTCCTTCCATGGTTAATGCAGTCGGCATTTTAAGCCTCAAAAGCAGTTTTAGGTTATTAGTTTCTTTTTGGTGTCTACTTCTATGTGACCTGTCAGTGAAACAAATTTTCTTCCTACTGCCCACAAGATGCCTTTCTAATAAATTTGTTTCTCAGGTATGAACTTCGTTTTTCAGAGCTTTATACTAATATTCAGGTATGGAGTGATTTACTTAATCATTTTTAGGTTTCTATATATTCATTCTTTTAAAGCGTGTTGATTTTTACAAAATTGGTCTTATCCCTTATATTTTCAGCGAAAGCTACATCAAACTCAGAAATTTTATGAAACGTATAATGCATTACTAGAGATAAAGGAACTGATGGTGAAGGAAACGTCCTTGCTGAACTCCATAAGCTCACAGGTAGGTGCGAAGTTTCAGTTGTATATTTATTTTGAGGGCCTTTAATGAAGTGTGCACTTCAGGAATATTTGAAAAGTGCAGAAGACTGCTTCATCAAAGTTCTATAATTTTTCATAAATTTCCTGATTATTATTATTATTATTATTATTATTATTAACCAACCATTTTTTTCTAGTAAGGTCTTTATGATTTTTAAATTTTTTTTTTAAAAAGAACCTGTGATGCTGGATCCTTCTAGTACATAAGAAAAAATTGCATCAGTTCAAAAAAGCATGCTTTATCGAAGTTTAAATATTGTTTCCATTTCCTTTTGTTAAGAGGTCTCTATTATTGATGTTTGTGCTAGAGTTTATTAGTCAAAAAAAGAAAAAAAGAAAGGAGTTGAAGACTGTGTGTGAGTGATTTGGATGAAATCAAAGATAACCATGTTGATATGTATAAGTGAGGTGATTGTTTTGAGTTGATTGTTGAAGATAGTTTTGTGTGTTCTAGACTCAAGAAGATTATATTTATCATCTCATACGGACACTTATTAAGGAAAATGAAAAACAGAAAAAGTTTCAAAGTTTCTGTTTTTTATCTTCTCTTTTACCTACTCCAAATGTCATTAGAATTTCAATTATGCTAGAGGTACACATGACTTCTTTTGTATATTATAGACTTGTAAAGTAGTTTCAACCTTTTAAAACACTTTTATCAGTTTCATTATTCCGCACTAGTCAGCGATTTCCATTTGCTTTATTTTGAGCAAGTGTTGTAGCAAAACCAAATCATTGAGGCTATGGATTTGGAAATTTCAGTCTGAAGCTTATTGTTTAAGGATCGGCTCTTAGAACTCGACTCTAGATACCAAAGTTTGAGCCTGACCTGAGGTGCTTGTATCTGTAGTAGCATGTATATGACGGTGTGGATGAAGTGGGAACTTGTTGGTTGGGGAGCCACAAGGTTATTTTTCCTATCCCCATCCCTGTTAGGACTATGCTCATTGTATTTCTGAAATAAATCATGCATGAAGATAGACTTTTCTGGTAGTTCTAATTATGATTGTTAATATTAACTGTATACATGTTCTTTGCAAGACTATTGTTTAATATCTAGTTTTCTTCAAGTTCTTGAAGTTCTTGCTATACATAATGAAATTAATTCTGTTTTATTTCATTCTGGAAAATGATGTGGACATCACTGAGCTGCTTTTGTCCCTCAATCTCTTCTATTATGTAAATGTATAGTTCCAAGATGCTATTACCACTCCCACTGGTCGAAGCAAACTTATTGATTCAATGGAGGGTATTTTGCAAGGGATTCAGCAGGTAAACACAATGCAAAAAGAGTCCCTTTTTTACATACAATGCAAGTGACACATGACATTGAAAGAAAGAAATGGTTGATGTTATGTCCTGCTTATTTTTGTTGGACACTTGCTTAAAGGTGCTTAAGCAACTTGGTCCTCCAAAATACCTTTTTCATTGAATGCATCATAATGATGACAGTAACCTTTCCAATATGCTATCCATTGGTTCATATAGAATTCATGTCCTCTTTTTTGGAAGCATGCTGCTCTTTTCCATCTTCCTTTAGCTTAGTTATACTAAGCAATCTTGTCGCATTTATCTCTTTTGTAAAAGGACTAATCATTTGTAGCTTTTTTTCTTAACTCCGAAGATGCTTGTAGTTCCTGTATTTGCTGCTAGTTCTATCTGGTTATCATATTTTACTGAACCACTTAATAAGTGTAATAGATAGAAGATTTGGATACCTGGACTTGCTCAATCCAAAATGAAGTCTTTGATTGCCTTTAGTGGCTGGTCTGACACCAGTAACTCTGTTAATTGTTTGTACAATTGCTCTTAATTTTCTCTCTTTGCACTCCATTTTTCATAGCAATCAGTTTGAATTTGTATTCTTTGATCACATCTAGATAAATAAGAGAATGTGAGAATGTATTTGTTATTTTTTTTCTTTTCAATAATCCTTATCTTAGTTTAGAATGATTTGCTTTATTACGCGGTCTTAGGGAAAAACCTTTCTGAAAGAGTTTAACCTTAAGAAAAAATCTCTGTCAAAGATATAATTATTTTATTATTATTATCAATAATATGTAAAGGTTTCTAATATTAGGACTTTGGCACTCAATCTTCTGCAATTTTGGTAGATGTCAACATGTTGGTGTTTTGCCTGATGCTTTTCCTGAGTTTTGAAGTAGTAGGAATTACTTAAATATGAAGACAGCTTGTATATGAAAAGAAAGTTGCTTTAATTTGGCTAGATGTTAGGAATCCAAACAGAAAAGACAGAATCATGGTGGTAGCGAGAGATTCAGCTCAGTCATAATGTGTGGCTTACTGGACAATTGGAGTTTTGTGACATACCAAATGTGTTAGCATATGCATCATTCATTGTTAGTGTAATAACAGATGCATGATTCCTGAACAATGTCACGACATTTGGTTACAATCTACTGCTCCATTTACATCACAGAAGCTGGAAAAGATCCAAGTATCCAAGGAATCGGAGCAAAGAGTTTGCGAGACTGTGAAAGAGAAGTACAGAAAATCACTTGCTGAGCAGAGGCATTGCTATTCTCTCTTGAAAAATTTCCAGGTATGTACTGTTATCATGAATATATAATAAATCTATTTCCACTTCAGTAAATAATTTTGATGCAAGTATCACACATAAATAACCGGGGATAGTGCGTATTTTATTTGGTTTTTTAAACTAAAAATCTTCTACTATTTATTCTCCAACTCAAAACACTTTTCCCCTATAAAACTTCTCTTCAATTTAAATTTTAAAATTCCATCAAATCCGACATGTGACGTGTGGGTCCCACATCTTTACATAAATATACTTTTTAATTACTTTTTAGCTCAAATTACATCTTTCAACAATTAATTCGTAGTTGAATTTTTTTCAATATGTGGGCCTCATTAACATCATATCAATCATTTGAATACAAAACTCTAAAACCTAATCCAGATATATTCTTTATTTTATTCTCAAAACTAGAACAAAATTTTACTTTTAAACTGGATCCAAATCAGTAAACAGGTATATTGGATTATGTATTGTCTCTTTAGTTTATAATCTGAAAATCCTGAGCCCTATTAGTTTATTTCATTTTTGTGTCCGGTCAAAGTACTTTCTGATGAACAATAGTTTTTATATAATACTTCTAATATTTTTCTGTCTTTAATTTTCATTCAATAAATTTTCCACACAATAAATATGTTAAGAGTTTGCGAAAAGATGACATTTTTCAAGTGATTTCATTTGGAGTAAAATATTCAAATAAATTTTTTAGCTTAATGTCGAGCCAATTTAGCATCTGAATAAAATATGACCAGGATGTAGAAATTGGACGAGCAGTATTTTATTATTTTGTATCTTACTTAACGCAATCATAGTATGGTGATATGGGCATTTGCGTTTTAGACCAGTCTAACATTTCAATCCAGGTGTAAGGTTTTTTTCCCCCCTCATTTTTCTTATTTTTTATTGCGAGATGAATTTTTTTTTCTTTTCTCTCAGCCTGATCTTCAATGCTGTCCGGTAGACCTTTGGTCTTTGCAAGCAATGTTTAGCTCTAGCTTATTTTCTCTTGATAGCAGTCTTCTTATTCAATTATTGTTGTGCTTTGCTGGCTATTTTACACACCCTTGCCCTGTCAAATTCCAGGAGGAATGTACTATGAATGAGAGATTGCGAGGATAGCATTAAATGTTCTCCACTGATATGCCACCAGTTGTTATCAGCTCAAACCAAAAGGATCGTTATGTAGATGGACAAATGTCTTAGAAAAACATATTTTCATCAAATTCAGTTTGTAAACACTGATAATGATGTAGACTATCTAGTCACAAATAAGATATTAACATATTGATAGCGGTGGTCAATAGGAATTTTCAGGGTAGGTGTTTTATGCGCCATGTACATCGCTGCACAAAAACAGAAATAAGCTATTCTGGTGCTGAAATTCTTTTACACGGTTGAGAGAATGAGGTGTAGCTTGGTAAATACATAAAGTGCCCTTCTATTGATTTCACTGGTAAGTGAAAGTTAGTGTATTTCTCTTGAGTTTTCGGAATGAAAACATTTTCCTGTAGGATGTATAGTATAATGTGTAGTAGCCTCCAGTAACTTGTGGTAACTTTGGTTAAGGAATACACCAGTTATGCATAAAACATAATACATGTATCTATATATGAGCATGTGCATTTTATGCTGTAAGCAAAGAATAATACCTGTTAATGTGGTTAGACCTAAGGTATGGTGATGGATATAACCTTGTTTCTCTTTAAACTGAACTAATGGTATGAAATGTAAACTTTGATAGTGTTTGCTTTTGGATCTTGGGGAGGGGATTTTGTCTCTGTGTGTAATCATGGTATAGATAAAAATACCTTTGTCTACAGCGAAATAATGACAAAAATTCAATCAAGAGTTTATGGACCGTTTAATATATCTATTATCTTTAAAAAGGAATATCACACTATCTTCTGTTTTCTGTAATTTTTTTATTTTCTAGGTGTAATTATTTACTTGTCTGATGCTGTGGACTTATTATTGACTCTATGATGCACATTACTAGTTGCTATTTTGGTTTATTTTGTTTGATGATGATCTGTCTTTTGTCTCTTCTTACTTTCCTTCAGTAATCTCTTTAGTATGAGGACAAAGTAGTAATGCTATTGATGTTTTCTTTGCATCTTGATTTTTATATGCTACAGAAATCGCGTGCTATTATGTTTATGCTAGACTTTGAGATAAGAACTTCTGATTTTGAAAGTAAACTTCACTAGGTAGGGATGACTTTCATCATGACTAAACAAAAAACAAATTAGGATACTGAAGAAGAATTGGATGTGCATTAACACCTGTTTTCCTGAACTTCCAAGTTTTTACTGATTGAGGTCAAGGTCCTAGCCTAGGTTTAGTGGGAGTAGTTAAGACTTGACTTCCCCCTTGATGATTTGGATAGAAAGGCTTGTGCTGAGTGGATCCCAGGATCACTTGAATTCTGTGTCAACCTGATCTTTGCAACACGAGATAATAGAAAATATGGAGCTAAAGTTCAAACTCAAGTTAAGATTTAGTTTTTAGTTCAATTCATATTTTTCTCTATTCCCTCTCTTGCTCTTTTGTCTTCCTTACCTCTCCTTCTAAAAGGTTCTTTATTTTTTATTTTTTAAAAAATACATAATATTTTGTCTGAGACCATGAATTTGATCCCATGATCTTTTAAAATACACAGGTAAAGTCGCATATTAATCAAGTTTCTCATATTTATCTTCTAAAAGGATTTTAAAAGGAGACAAAAAAAAAAAGATTCAACTTGACTCTGATGACTTTATTTATAAAGTAGCTTTAAGTGAAAATTTTATAGAAAATGAGAAAGAGTACAAAAGAAATGGGGAGATTCTCTATCCTGATCCCATGTTGCTATCAGGGAAAGAAGACAAATTAGCTTCCAGGTTAGCTCACAGCAAATCTTGAAATATGAGTCATCATATGAGTTCAAACTGACCAATGATCACACCATCACATGTATTAATGCATATTTAAGTATTTCAATTCCTGTTACAATTTGCTCTCTACCAAGAGAGAAACAGCGAAAGCTATGGATTTTAGTGAAAGTTTGATATTATCTGAAATGAAATGACTAGTAAGTTTCTACGTTTGGATATTAATTAAAATGCGTTTTCTTAAAGTATAGTACATACTTTTTTATATATTATAAACTTGTAACTTCTTGTATTCTTTTTTATCCATTATGAGGTTAAGATTTTATTCATTTTTGAGGTTGGATAATCCAGAATTTGTAATCTTGTATCTCTTAGAGGAGTCGAATATTTGATTACGAGCTTCTTTCTAATTTTCTCTTCTTTTTTTTTTATTTTCAATAAAATTATTAGCTTCATATCCAACCAATGCTTTAGAACTTATATAGAACTGGATTGGTTTGAATTTTGATTAGTGAACTGTACCTGGGGTGTGGTTATTTTATGATATGCATAAAAATTGTTTGTTCAATCATTCAACTATTTTTAATTTGATGTGATAAGAACCTTAAAAGGAATTTATATTCATTAACATGTAAGTTTAACTATTAATTATAAATGATTAAAGATAACATAATAATTACATTATTTGAATGAAATGAAGTGTAGGTAAGTAATGGTGATTGAACATGACTTTTAAAACTCAGGTAAGGCTTCCGTAACAATTGCCAACCTTTTACTGATCATTGAAAATTTCTGTCCCTAAAAAAATAAAAATAAAAAAAGGACAAAAGCAAAATTATCTGCTTTTTGACTTCCCTCTCTCTCTCTTTCTTTTTTTGGCTTAGGTATCTATTTTTGGACTTACTAAGCAGAAGTAAAACTTAACTAACTCTCTCTCTCTCTCTCTCTCTCTCTCTCTCTCTCTCTCTAGGTATCTATTTTTTGGACTTATTAGGCAGAAGTAAAATTTAATCTCTCATTGAGAGTCCTCACATGTCTCATCAACAATTTCTAGCTGCAGACGTCGTTTCGAAACTTTCTTAGAGATTGATTCCCTTGATGCCAAATTCAATATTAAAAATTGTCTGGACTAAATTATAAATTTTAATAAAATAAATGGATTTTTTAATATATATATATATATATTTATCATCTAAAATTTTATGAATAATTTTTTTTTTTTGATGTTATAAATTATGTAAAATTTAAATCTTCTTAATTTCTGCAATAGAAGTAAGAAGTAATTTTGGATTGGAAGTAATTTGAATTGGATCATCTTCAAATAATAAAGTTGTTCAATAATAATTCATTCCATTCCATATTGAGGGTAGAGAGCGATTAATCTTATCTTATAAAATTGTCACATTG
>SRSM01000725.1:0-45324 GCA_019593545.1 Apocynum venetum | reverse complement strand
ACGGCATAGGACATGAATCAACTGGACGTTCATGATCTTCTTGTGAACTACGTAACGACGAATGCGACGCTGATATATGTGTGGGAAAGGTGACATAAGTTGTGTCTTGTTCCTCTTGGATTTGGGGCAAAGACTCAGGAGGAAGTGAGTGAGTGCTTCTTAAGGTACCATATGAGATGATGACTCAAGAGAGGTAGGAACAGGAAGTATTTCTGCAGTCCCAGGGGTGGTTGCCCCCAGTGTGAAGTCGGACTCGGCAATATTAGTAGTTAAAGAAAAGAAGGGTGATGACTCAAAAAAGGTAACATCAAAGGATGTGTAAAAACGATGAGTCTTTAGGACAATAACACCGAAAGCCCTTTTGAAGACGAGAAATCCAATAAAAACACATTTTATTGCTTTGGGATCGAGTTTATCTCGTCCAGGAGTAGTGTCATGAACAAAACTGGTACACCCCAAAGACCCTTAGCGGAGCTTATGAAGAGGGTTCTTGTGGGAGTAAAACACTAAGTGGAATTTTTCCTTGTAAGACAGAAGAGGGCATTCGGTTTATGAGGTAGAGCAAGTAGCAAGAGTGAAGCATCTCCCCAAAATCTTTTAGGAATCTTTTGATGGATAAGTAAAGTGCGGGCGGTGTTTCGACAAGATGTCGATTCTTCCTCTCAGCAATTCCATTTTGTTGTGGAGTTCTAGCACATGAAGATTCATGAAGAATGCCATGTGAGGAGAAGAAAGTAGTGAATGGATCAGAAAAGTACTCTTTTGCATTTATCACTACGCATGATTTTTATAGAAACTCCAAACTGAGTTTTTATTTCATTATAGAAGGTTGGAATACATCAAAAAAGCTCAAAACGATTTTTCATCAAAAAGACCCAAGTGCAACGAGAAAAATCATCTATAAAGGTAATAAAATACCGATAGCCAAGAATAGAAGGAATACGACATGACCCCCAAACATCAGAGTGAACTAAAGAAAATGGGTTAGGGGTAGTAGTTCGCCCTATCAACCCTACCGGGATATGAAGCTCTGGAATGTTTCCCAAGTTGGCATGACTCACATTCAAGAGATTTTAAATTTGAAGATCGGGAAGGATTTGACGCATTTTATTAAGACTCGGGTGCCCCAAACGGTAATGGGCAAGAAGAGGAGAAACAGTAGCGGTGAGCGCAGCTTTGGAACATAAGAAGAGGTAAGTCCTTTTGATTCATATCCCATACCAATGGTCTCCTCTTCGTGTGTCGGTCCTGCACAAGTACCGAATTAGAAGAGAAAGTGACACAACAGTTAAGAGACTGAGTAAGTTGGTAAACGGAAATTAAATTGAAGGGACATCAGGAATATACAACACATTAGATAAGGATAAAAAAGGAAGAAGAGTAACATTTCCAATGCCTTTTGCAGCACCTATTGATCCATCGCCAAAGGTAACTGATGGAAGGGAATTAGAATAGGTAATGTGAGAGAAAAGATCAGGATTACCAGAAAGATGATCAGTGACTCCGGAATCAAAAATCCACATAGAGTTAGACTGGGAAGCAAGAGCGGTATGCGATGCTTCAGGGTGACAGAGGTCCTAGCAGCCTTGAGTCGTAGAAACTCTTGATACTCGGTGTTTGAGATAGTAGTGTGTGTATTAGGGGCATCTGACTTGACTTGTACCACATTAGCCACTATTGACTTGCCATGAAGTGCCCAACATTCTTCCTTTGTGTGCCCCGGTTTTGTTACAATGATCACAAAATCGGAATGGACCACGGCCACCCCGACCATTACCATGACCACCTCGACCATTACACGACCATCTCGACCTCCTCGATAACTTCCTCGACCTCTTCCTCTGTTATTGTCTCGGTAATGTTGAGTTTGAAAGGTAAGAGCAGAGTGCTCGATTGTGGAGGAGGGTGTAATTTCTTTGGAAACAGAAGAAACTTGTAGAAGTCTTTTAAACATGTCTTTAGTACTCGGTACAGTTCCTTCGCCGAGAATTCCATTACAAACTTCTTTATAATCTGACTCAAGCTTTGCAAGAGTGAAGACAACAAAAAACTTGTCACGTTGAGCAAGTTGGTCTGCCGGTGATCCTCCAATGGGCAAGAGTTTGTTGAATTCTGACATGAGCCCTTGAATTTTGCCTAAAAATTTTTCCATTGACATATCTAACTTCTTGATATTCACCATTTCACTAATAATGGAATAAAAACGAGAGATGTCATTTGTATATAGTGATTGTGCGTGTTCCCATACGGATGCACAGGTCATGAAGGGACGGAACATAGGAACTAACTCAGGTGAAAGAGACTGCCATAGAAGACTTTCCCACACATCTCTTTCATAGTGAATTTTCTCAGAATTATAGTCAAATGATCAACTACCCACCCCTGTCCCATAAACACAGTTTCACAGCAGAAGACCACTCTTGATAATTTTGGGACCCTATCAACTTATCATGAGTGATAACAACATTACCAGATAAATTTGGCACATAAACTTTTGGTTGAATAGATTGAGATTGGGAAATGGGGTTCAATATTTCTTCTTCAGCCATGACTTGTATTTTGTTCCAATACTAAGGTTGTATATTGCTTATCGAGACCAATTGGAGATAAGAAACAATTGCAGCAAAAAGTTCTTAATACCCAAGAAACAAATGTGACCCATTTCAAAAATCAAAGGTGAAACTGATAAATAACACCTGGAATGGATCAAGCAGAACCTGGAGAAGCTCGAGGGAGAAGCGGCGCAACGTTCCGACCGCTGCAGGTGGCGCGTGAGGCTCACGCGCCGAGAGTGAGGCGGCGTGTGGCGGCGCGTGGCGGCAGCTTCTGGTTGCCGGACTTCGGGTGATGTTCTGAGAGGTTGAGGCGCGCCTAATGATGATGTAAGACAGACAGAAAAATAGAATGGAGAATAGAAACTGAATTTAGATTGAAGAAGCTGGAATTTGAAACTTGAAGAAGCTGACAAGTTTCTGTGGCTGTGGCTGCAGGGAGGATATCCAGGTGATTGAAAATGTGAAGTTGCTGGAGGAGCAGGTTGGCAGCTGGAGCTGCAGGGGAGGATAGGCAGGACCTTGAGAATATGGTGCTGGAGCTGGAGGAAGAGGTGGCAGCTGATGATGATTGAGGAGAAGGATAAACTGATGCTGAATTTGGCCCTGAATTTGGAGGGTTAAGACTTCTTGAAACAAATTCCAGAAATGTTCTAATACTTCAAATGAACTTTTCAGATTATCAGAAAGGTTCAGGCCACAAGAAAAGAGGCTCTGATACCATGTTGATTGTATTTAATGACTTGATACAATAGATTACAAGAAGTGCCTATATATATTAGGCTTACACAAGCACACAAATGTAGAAAAAACAACCCTCATAGCAGCCATGTTTGGCTGCCAAACATAGCAGCCATTTTAGGCTGCCTAACTTAATTTAATACTCAACAAACTTCTTATGTTATTAGTTCTGGCACCATTAATCCCACATCATCTCTATCGTTGTCATAAGTTCTTAGAATCCCTCAATTGTTATCAAATTTGATTTATGTTAGTAAAATCACTCATACTCTTAACTGTTGTGCCTCATTTTTCCTTAATTATTGCTTATTTCATGATTTTGTGACGAAGAAGATTATTGGTCAAGGGACATTAGTCTAGAAGCCTCTACAATCTTGATACATCAATACCAAAATCTCTAACTTGTAGTGGTGGTGCCACTCCATTTGAAGCACATTGTTGGTTGAGTCATCCTTCTTTTTCTATGCTCAAGAAACTTTGTTCTCAATTTTCTAATTTGTCTTCTTTTGATTGTGAGTCATGTCAGTTTATAAAACATCATCGTCTGAGTTCTAGTCTAAGGGTTAATAAACAAGCAACTGCTCCCTTTGAGTTATTACATTATGATGTTTGGGATCCTTGTTCAGTTCTATCTAAAATTGGGCATAGGTACTCTATTACTTTGGGCATAGGTACTCTATTACTTTTGTTGATGATTATTATCGAATAACATAGTTATATTTGATGAAAAATCGTTCAGAGTTGTTTTTTCATTTTTTCAGTTTTTGTGCTGAGATTCGAACTCAATTTAGTGTACCTATGCAAATCTTAAGAAGTGATAATGCTAAAGAATATCTATCAGGACACTTTTCATAAATATATGATCCAACAAGGTACGCTTCATCAAACATCTTATATAGACACCTTTTCAGAATGGTATTGCTAAAAGAAAAAATACACATTTTTTAAAACTGCTAGAAGCTTTGTTATTCTAAATGCAAGTTCTCAAGCATTTCTGGGCTAATGCTATTTCTACAACTTATTTTTTAATCAATTGAATGCCCTCCTTAGTTCTATCTGATCAGAACCCTTTTCAGGCTATTTTTCCTCATAGGAACTCATTTCCTATTGAACCTAAAATATTTAGTTGTACTTGCTTTGTTCGAGATGTTTGTCCTCAAGTTACTAAACTTGATCCTAAAGCTTTGAAGTGTATTTTTCTTAGATATTCTTGTGTACAAAAGGAATATCAATGTTATTGTTCTAGTTTTAACAAGTACCTCGTGTCAGCTGATGTTGCCTTTTTGAAACATATATTATTTTCTCCATCATCCAATTCTATTAGTAAGGGGGAGGATGATGAATTGCTCATCTATCATGTAACACAAACACTTGATCCTCTCATGTCAACTTCTGTTAGACCTTCTATCACATAAACATATCCCTGTTGGACACAACCTAATCTTGAATCAACTCCAATATCTGAGCTTGTTGTTGCACCTGTTCTTGCTCCTTCATCTCCATGTCCTGATACCACAATTTCTTCATTATCGGATCCGGTCTCTAGTGATAATCTCAACCTATTGCTCTTCGTAAAGGTAAACGTACATGCACCTATCCTATATTTTCTTTTGTTTCGTATAACCATTTGTCTTATTCTTTGCTAATTGCATCTCTAGATTCTGTCTCTATTCCTAAAATTGTTCGTGAAGATTTAGCTCACTCTGGCTGGCGCACTGCTATGATTGAAGAGATGAATGCTTTGAATGCTAATGATACTTGGACCTTAGAACATTTACCTGTAGGAAGTAAGACTATTGGATGTAAATGGGCATTTGCAGTTAAAGTTAATCCTAATTGCTCTGTTGCTCGCTTGAAAGCTCACCTTGTTGCTAAAGGATATGCTCAGACATATGGAGTGGATTATTTTGACACATTTTCTCCTGTTTCTTAACTTACATCTATGAGGCTCTTTATTTCTATGACCGCTACTTATCACTGGGATTTGAGTTAGTCATCAAGAATGGTTTTCTTCATGATGATCTTCAAAAGACGGTCTATATGGAGCAACCACCTAGTTTTGTTGCTCAGGGGAAGTATGGAAAAGTATGTCGCATTCGTAAATCCTTATATGGCTAAAGTCCTCATGCTTGGTTTGGTAAATTTAGTTAAGTTGTTGAGAAATTTGGCATGAAGAGAAATAAGTTGGATCACTCTGATTTCTACAAAATATCTAGTGGAGGCATTATCCTTTTAGTTGTGTATGTGGATGATATTGTCCTCCTTGGTAATGACTCTACATGCTTTAATTCCCTTAAATCCTTTCTGCATACTCAGTTTCATACTAAAGATTTGGGAAAGTTAAGGTACTTAGGAGTTGAAGTGAATAGAAGTAAGAAAGAAATCTTTTTATCTCAAAGAAAGTATGTACTTGACTTACTATCTGAAACAAGAAAGTTGGGGAAGAAAGTTGGGGACTAAACCATGCAGTGCCCTAATGGTTCCTAATATACAACTCACAAAAATGACAAATTATTTAGAGATCCTGAGAGATATAGAAAATTAGTTGGAAAATTGAAATATCTTACTATGACTTGTCCAGATATTGCTCAGTTAATGTGGTAAGCCAACATATATAATTTCTAATCGTTGATCATTGGAAGGCAGTGGTACAACTTTTGTGCTATTTAAAAGGAGCACCTGGACGTGAAATTTTGTATGATGATCATGGCCATACTAAAATTGAATGTTTTTCAGACGTTGATTGGATAAGGTCTAAGGAAGATCGGAGATCCACTAATGGGTATTGTGTCTTTATTGGAAGCAATTTGGTTTCATGGAAAAGCTAAGAGACAAAATGTATTTTCACGGTTATGTGAGATAATGTGGATATATCAACTTCTTAATGAAGTAGGTTTTAAAGTCTTAATGCTAGCGAAGTTATGGTGCGATTAATTAAAGCTGCACTTCATATTGTCTCTAATCCAATCTTTCATGAGCGAACTAAACATATCGAGATTGATTTTCATTTTGTTCGTGAGAAGATCAGTAAGACTTGATTTCTACAAGTTTTGTGAAAAGCTAGAGAACAATTAGGAGATATCTTTACAAATGCTCTCAATGGGATTAAGGTTGATTACCTTTGTAATAAGTTGGGCATGATTAACATCTATGCTCAACTTGAGGGGGAGTGTTAGATAGCCTAACATAGATTATGTGATAGATAGCCTAATGTTAGATATGTGTCCATGTTTATCTAGTCTCTCATATATGTAACCATATTGTTCAAATGAATATGCAATAAAATTCATTCCTCTTTGTTCTCTGATTAGTAACACTAACAAATGTTCTATGAGACAAATAGGCAAACTTAACATCAGCACAGTTTCTTTACAACTTAACAACAAGTCACAAGTGTTGCCTGAGTAAAAACAACAAAGACCTATTCTAAGTTACCTGGTCCATGTTTCAGAGAACTTAAATACAATATATAACTCAATATTGTACAACATAAACAACATAATTTGTCAACCCACTAACAGTCACATTTTGAGATTATATAGAGAACCCATGATTAGTTTGTGTAGTACCCTAACGACAATCACAGTAGCACCAATGATCTAAGATCTATTCACCCTCCTAGAATTACTGTACTACCTGGGGCTCTTTTTAGAGAATTAAAAAACCAGATTGACTTTAAAGAAAGGAACAAATAAGAGAATGACACATCACGAGTTTAGAAGTACAGATTTCAACATTAAAATAAGAAAAAGCTAATGCAGTATTTATAACCGTTTTGTACAGAAAAAAGAAAAAGAAAAAGAAAAAGAAAGTAAAGTGCATGAATCTACAGGATGAGGAGATAACCTCAGGGCAAGTGTAGCAGCCAAATGCTTATCTTTCATCCTGAGGCAGTACTGCCAACTATTACTCCATGACTGGTGCCCCAAATAGCCTTGTTTTTGGTCTGAAGTTAGGTGGTTCTCCTCTGCACGTTCGATTAGCAGCTGAAGCAGCCTGTCTGAGGCACCATTCCGCAGGAAGCGATCAGACAAAGCAAGAGCATCCATTAACTTTCCTTCGTCAATCAATCTGTTTCAATCAACAAAATGAATAAGAGACTCCAACAATATCAACAGTTGAGTAATCTTTCACAGCCAAAGAGCTTTACAGACTTCTATGAGAAGTAGATTGGAACAAAGCAAGGATGGGTATTTGTTAGATATATAAATTATGCACCTCTCTATACATTTCAAAGAGTCAGAGAGAGAGAACTGTAGAAATAATTTGAACAATAGCAAATGAAAGTACAACCAATATAAAGAGAAACTATGATGCATATGAAAGTCAAAGATCACAAGGTGAAACAATATCACCACGAGGTCAATTGAACTTACCTTTCAACAGCTCTCTCGTAGGGGCCTTCATTATCCCAATCGAATGAGAGGAAAACTGTACTATCATTTTCCCTAATTTTAGATGTTGGAGAATCCTGCCAAGTATCAGAAGAAATAGAATGTTGATCCTTATGTTCTGGTAATGCTGCTGAGATGTTTTTTCCTACAGAAGTGTCATCAACTTCTGATTCAGAATCACTGTCAAGCTCTCGATAGCGTTTGACAGCAGTTTTTGACTCGGGTTTTTCTACACTACTTCTGGTTATATTATCAGACATTACAGCAAATTCTGAAACTCGATGGAGATTGGTTTGCATCTGAATCCAGCGGTTCATGGTAGGAAACCTGTTTATGAATAGAAACAATACTGCATAAGGAATATGGACTAACAAGCGCAGTAAAAGATTTTTCACCTTAAACTAACCTCTCAGAATGGTCAAGAGCAAATTCATAGAACAACCTATCTGCGTCAGGTGTCTGTAGCAAATCATCATTCAAGGAATTAGATACAACTGGGTCACTTCCACGGTACAGTATAGAACTTCCAAACACACAAGCTAAGACAGCCCTAACAGGAGATAGTTTAACAAGATGCTTCACTACATCCAACTGGAGAGGGTACAGAGGTATTCCTGGGATGCCAGATGAACGGCTGTAAGAGCCAGGCTTCGCTTCTCTAGAAGTAGGTGAGAGCAATTTACTTTCTGGATAACTCCTAGAAAAGGTAGGAACTACTGGAATGCATGCCCAGCCATGGCCAGATCTCGGAGGATAAACTGGCGGTACACAAGCAGATATTACTTCATGAACAAAGTCAGCACACATAATTTCAGATATTTTGCCAGCTGCGTCTGTGCTGCCTCGTTCAAAAACTAGACGAGTCAAAAGCTGTAAGAGAAGAAATGAATTAGTACAAGTATCATTGTAACAAATGACTAATGTTGACTCCATTAAATTCTCTCTGCAGCAATCAATTTCTTTATTAACAGAAAAAAAAGTCTTTTGGGTTTCCTGAAAGAGGTACATGTAATTGAAAAATGTTTGGAGATAAATGTTCTTTATTTTTGAGTTGTATAATAGATAATTGGTACGCTCTATTCTCAGAAAAACCTGCACGAAGAAGCACAATTGCAACAGAAAAAGGGGGGTGGGTGGGTTGGGGAGTTGGATTTAGGGCTTCCTGTTCACCATAGTAGACTTATGGCTCAGAGACAAAGTTGGATTTGCTGATCTACATGTTTGATATGACGAAGGAATTCAGAGAGAAAATGAAACACATTTTATTTGGCTTGAGAAAAAGGTGGACTACTCATATGGGTGTTTGACTAGGCTGCTGTACTCATTATATTTCTACATATCCTGTCTTTCAAACATTTAGGCTTTGTTTGGTTTGCAAAAGGGAAGGGGAAGGGGGAGGGGGAGAAACACCTTTACTTACTCTACAGGAAGTAATCACATTTACTTATTTTTGTTTGGTATAAGTAGAGAGGAAGTAAATTATAAATGCTTGCTCTTGTTTGGTTCTGATGAAAAGTGAAGAGGAAGGGGAGGGTTTTTTAACAGTTACTATTATACCCATACTATAAGGGTTTACGATTATATTCATTATGTTTGATATGAGTTAAAAGAAAGCAAATGATCGTACTACAAGGTGAAGGTGAAATGTTTTTTATTTAGACAAGCCATCAGTGTGTGTGCATAGGACAATAAAACCAAATTGCTTTATTGTTAGAAATAATGGTGAAGGTAGAAACTGCAAGTGGTGGGAAGGAGAGAAGGGGAGAGAAACAGGAAATAGCAAGAAGTGAAGAGAAAAGAAAAAAAAGTGAAAGAGGAAATAATAAAATAAAGATGAAAAAAGATGAGAAAGTAGGGCCAAAAATCTAATGTGGAGGGGAAGCGCAAACCCACCACATTTACATCATACCAAATGAAGTAAACATTTACTTCCCTCCACATTTACTTCTCTGTTCCTTCCACTTTTCACTCCAACCAAACAAGGGCTTAGAAAAACCTTTTTCCCAATACTTTCATTTAGAATTGTTGGTTGCTAACAGAAATGAGAGAGAATCATAGGCAGACGCTGATGAATGACAGCAAGAAACCAATGTTGACTAATAGAGAGGCTAGACATAAACAGGAAAACTTAAACCTAGCGTGAAAAATTGACACTTCGATCATGGGCAGTTTAGTAGCATCACCTACTTTAAATGCAGTTTAGTTTTATGAACTATCACAGATGCACTCAACATACATGTACATCAAGCATGCACATAGTTATGGATTAAAAGGACCGAAACTTACATCTTTGGGCCACTCATAAATGACTGAAAAATAGTTGAAGTCATGAGTTGTGTCAGTCCCATCAACAATGTCACCTATTGCAGCAATATGGAGAATAAACTGGGAAAGATATGTTGTGGGCTTCGAGCTCAAAGAGCCAAACAATTTCTTTCCCGTTTCTTTGACATCATAACTGTCAGATTGGGTGTTACTTTCACCAGTTACTGGAATTGGAGATGACTGTTTCAAGACTCTCAACCCCAGCCCAAGGACTACATTCGGGCCATGAACAAGAGCTCTTTTTCGGTCAGAATTTGGACTGTCTCCTTTTATATATTCCCTTTCTGCCTCTTCATCAGCAACAGCTCTTGCCAGATTATGAAGCTTGCCTAGAAATACACAAAATGAGGAAAGTATTAAAAAGTTTGGCAATGAACCAATTCCATCATCTATTATTCTCTCATTACTTCATGATCATAGAAATGACAACAAGATATGAAAAGAATCTTTGGGAAAAGGAATGAAAAATCACAATAATGTACCACTAAGAAACTGTCGTTTTCCCCGGTGAGCATCTTCCATCATCTGGTGTAACATAACAAGAGCACGTTCCCGATGTCCTTGTCTCTGGAACTCCTTTGAGACTAAGAGAATCATTTCTCCAGATAAAATGGCCTGAAGAGCTGGATATTTATCCTTGAAATGGGAGGTCATTAGTTAGAGAGGTACAATGCAAAGCATATGCCGCTAACTGAACCAAAATTAAGAAGTTGAAATTCTGTTAATAAGGAAAAAACCTATGTAGTTTAAGATGGAACTCTAATTTAAAAAAAATCCAAGGGCCTATTTGTATTATGTCTAACGAACAAACTTTTGGGCCTTAATACATTGAACAGTAGCAGGAACATATTTTGGACTGCAAGTTTCAAGATTCACAACTTAAGGCTCTATTTGGACAGCCATTTAACTTGGTCTAATTCATTTATTTATTTATTTTTATGTTTGTCTATCCAACTTATTATTTGGAAAGCAATTTATTAACTTTTTTTTGTACCCATATAACGATTCATAATCAATTGCATAATCGATTATATAAATTCAATTTTTTTTTCCTTTCCTGCCCTTTTTTTTTCCTGAAATCCCCCGATATCCAAAACCATTTGGGCTCGACTAATCCAAAGTTTAGTTGGGGAGATCTCACAGAGTTTGACTCTTACTCGGGGTGAAGGTCTGATCTAGGCGGCTCAAGCAAGAGTCAAACTCGAGTTTTTTTTGCTTTCCTACCCATTTTACTCGATGAAAATTCATTATTGATTATGCAAATTTAAAACTTTTAATTTTCCAATTTGTTTCAATTGGAAAACTTATTTGTATTCTAATTTTACCACCTTTACTCTAATCGAAGGCTTATGGCATAGCACCTTCAAATTAAATCTACTGATGCAATTTTTCTTTAGATGGCATTGGTTGTTGGGTTTCTACCTACACTGATACAACCACATTTTTTGTGCGGAATCCTAAAGAGTGCTAGGTGGAATGCCTGGCTTTCTTCACAGGCTACTGTCCATAGCCATTCAACAGTACATTCTCTAAATTTTGATTGTTCTGTATTTTTAATTTATCCCCTATCTCTTCATCTAAATTTTGATTGTTCTTTCCTCAGGTTTCTCCCTTATTTGTCACGCAAAACAAGCACCATGAGGCAATAACTGAGACAATAATTAGTAAGCAAGCAAACATCAGAAGGTCACTTTTAGAAGCAACCTTTTCCACTTTCTACAGATCAATTCACACTCTAAGCAAGGTAGATGATAAAAATAGACTGCACAAGTAATCCATGTTGCTAGAGCAAAAACAAATGTCATAGGAGGCTACTTGTGAAGCTCAATCTTGTACAAAAATAATAAAGCCAATACCAAGATAGCAAAAAGAGCAGTCATTTTATATGAATTAGAGTGCCGTAAATGCAAAATCAACCATATTAAATCTAATGAAATCTCAGGTTGATGATGATGATGTAAAACTAGAAAATGTAAGGAAAGATGAAACTATCCCGAGGAATTCAGTAGGATACCAACATTAGCAACTTCAAACAGGTTTGAAATTAATCCTATGAGTTTGAATGAATTTGACTAGTACAAAAATAGTTAGAATTAAGAAATATATAAAATATCATAAATATTTAGTTTATAGGATAGGAAATAATAGATAGGATCCTTAAAATTCACGGATATTCAACTTCCAGGAATGATGATACAATAGATGCATCTGTTCATGCAAACAAACATATTCCAGTAAAAGCACCATTAGCATATAAAATCATTGAAAATAGGAGCACAGTTATCTATGTATGCTGGTGGAGTGAGAAAAAGAAGGAGAAAAAGTAACATATATTTGGAGCATTTATTGCATCAATTCTAACACAGCAGAGTTATTAAACATGACAGTTACTTAATTCACCAGCAGCAGTACCGGAGTATATTTCACAGAGAAAATTCATAAATCACTACCTGTTCTACTAACTCTAGTAGGCGCTTCAGTGTGCGCTTTGTAACGGAAATCATGGCCATTTCATGAACTTGATCCCAATATGTCGAACCATTTTTTGCAGAACCACCAGGATAGATCTCAGAAAGCATAACTTGAGCCTGCATACCAGATTAAAAATTTCAACACTCAGCAATACATCCAAGCAGTTTGAAGCCCCGAAAATCAATAAAAAGAATCACAACAATAATTTAAAAAAAATTCAAAAACGAAGTATTACAATCTTGTCTCTTACGTAAATAAAACAAAAGAAAGCAGGAAAAAGAAAATAAAAAGAAACTTTATAAATACATAGGCATATGCAAAGAAAGCGATAAACAGAGATAAAAACAGAGAGACAGAGATTCTCAAAATGCTATCTACCATCACATCCTAGAAAAGCAACTATATTTTGGAGGACATCATCAGAAATTTGACATCTAATGTTGTAATTTTATTCTTCAATGGGTAGAACTATCCCAAATGGATATAAACCACAAGCTCATATACACAAGCACAAGGTGACCTATACAAACCACACAAGAAAGCTTTCTATTTGCAGACAAACATCTATGCTTGCACCCCTATTCCTGAACATATCATCTGAAAAATACAACCTAGTGAACTCTTGAAGGATGTTTCTCTAATAGATACAGTATACTTGCCAAAGGACAAACTTCAAACTTCACAGAGATAATAACCAGTGAGAAAAACTATCAAGGATATGGGTGAACAACAGGATCAAATCTGGAAAATTACTAAAGTAAAAGGAAAAATAATTTTTGTACATTCAGTTGCTCTTCACTTCATTAAGAAGATTAGTAATTTTGATCAGCCAAAAAATGAATAAACATAATATGCATTCATAGCTACCAAAGGCTTGATTGCATCTGTGCATAGTACATAATATATACAGTTTAAAAGGGAGAGATCATTGCAAATGCCCACCCAAGAACTTATGCTTTTGAGAAAAAATACCAATAATAAAAAAAAAGGAACGAAAACAAGAAATATTTTATTCCTTTAATTTAATTGTTTCAAGTGCCGAACAGCAAATTTCCAGTCCATCTCCCTTAGAGCATCACGTTGGTAAACACAAATTTTATCAGGTGAATCTTGAAAAACTATCTACTTTTCTAGTCTCATGATGTGATACTTCCTTAGAGTGGGATTCACCATAAATAAGCTTTTAGATAAAAATGAAAAAAATTACCAGACATTGGTTCAATCACCATTTTATTTGCCTTTTATGTAGGTAAGTAGGGCAGGGCTAAAATTGACAAGCATCTTTTAGTCCCATAGGTATGCACCTAGAGTAAATGTAAATATGAAAACTTCAGAATTCATATCAGGTTTCCAAAATCTTTCTAAGTTGAGCACCTTTCTAAAGAGATTGAAAAGAAAACATATTCAGGTAGGCTTTGAATTATTTGAACATCTTTATCTGCTGATTAAATTAATCGTCAATATGTATATTTTCTCAGGTAAAGAATATCTAAATGAAACACTTTAACCCCCTAACTATTAAACAAAATTTTCAAAGGCATGAGATGTGCATTTTATGCCTAAAGGAATTTTAGGACAGAAAAGAATCACATTTCTTAATCATGTTATGAGGTTGGATACTCCAGTCAGAGGTGGAGAGTGTGTATATATAGATAGAGAGAGAGGGAAAAAAAAGAGGGATAAAAGAAAGCAATAATTTCAATGGCAAAGATTTAGGACCATTACTGGAATAGAAGTCCTGTATTTGTAACTTCAAAAAGGTTTTGAAAAGGAAAGCCTATAATAAAAGCAATTGTGTGCATGCCTAGCATTAATTCGCCTCAAAAAAAGAATCAGGCAGTTCCAAAGCAAAGATATATTATAAAAGACCTATTAAGGAAATTTGAACTTCATTAAGGATTTCAAAAGGTCTGATGCTAGACGTCTCAACCTTCTGAACCTTCAGATGCATGAAAATGAGATGAAACCTAAACCTTATAATACTCTTACTAACAGAGAACTTATCCTCTCATTCCTAGACCTTTTAGCCATTTCTGTCCAAATACAGACAAAAAGTTGCAGTGATCACTCATCATGAACATTTTAGTAAAATTACCATTGATTGAAGCGACCTATAATGATGAAGAAGGGCATTGTCATGCTCTTACAGTTCCTGAGGTATATCATTCAGACCACAAGCAACCAAACCCCTAATACCATCTTATCTACTAAGGTGTTTCAGAATCGCACCGTTCAGAAACATACAGCTGTGGATAACTGCTACTCAACCAGTCAAGGTATTGATGAAATCTTTTCCCCCCATACTAAAGAAAGGTGAACAGTTCAATGAAGATAGGCATATAGAAAGGCAGCATATAAATCTAGAAATTGTCAGAGATGGTTACGTTATATTGCCTGGTTTAGAAGCTTCAGAGACAGACTTGTAGATTTTGAAGACGATGCAGCCACATCAATGCATAGAAGAATCTGCAAGCATCACAAAAAATGGGGAAAAGATCAGCCTATAACTAAATTCAAGAGAACTAACCAAGTTACAACACATAACTGTTGCAAATAGCAAGAAAAAGATTAGATGGCAAAACTTACTGTTGCTAAGGGACCCAATTGAGAGTGCAAGGATGAAACATCCAATTCTTGAACAGCAGTTCCATCTGCAGCACGAGAAACAGCATCCTCCACCTTGTAGAACACCAAAAAAATCATATATTGCCAGTGTTATCTACCATCTAAAGGATGATTATGAACACATCTCCCCAACAAGTGCATAAGACAGTTACACTAAATATTATATTTTGAGACGAAATGGAAGTTCTTTCCATCACAAGCTACAACTCTCCTCCTGGAGCTGAACACAGTAACATATCAATCTCAGGATAACTATTTAGTAATCAAAACGTAGAAGATCTGACATGGAAGACAAATCAAAGATAACTTATGCTTCAACTGTATCCCCTATATTGTTTGTCATCCATATGCACATCCCCCAGAAAAGAGAAAGATAATATATAAGCTCAGAAATTGAGAACAAGAAAAAGGGGCAAGGAAGATGTGGGTGGGTGGGATGAGGATGGGGAAGGACAATGGTAATTGCATCTAGAAGATAAAGTAACTATTTGGTAGAGATGCAAAAGATCACCCAAGACAAAACCTATTTTAATCATAAAATGATGAGAAAGATCAAACCTCAAAATAGTCTCCCTTATGAAATGGAGAATAATATGCAGAGAACCAAAAGGAAATGGAGAACACATAATAGTCTCCCTTAAAGAAAATAAATTATTTGAGTACTGGACCATACAGATGCTTTCTTAAAGGCACTATCCACCCATTCAGCTAACTCCAAAGTAGCTTTATCTTCAGGAGATAGGGAAAAACGATGAACGGCCTCTTCTCCAATATCATATTTTGCCTTTTGCATACAACTGCATGTTGAAGAATGTCAGACAACAGTGGTATTCAGTATTGTGTCTTGATAAGAGCATCTATATTATTGGTTATCAGAATCCAACAACTAAAAGTTTAGAAGGCAAATCCACATATAACTGAATCAAGACATGCTTCTTCCATCACTACAAATATGTTGACAAGGATATTTTTGACCAATGGTTAATGAGATAGCCAAACTTAAAGTTGAATCTTAAAATGGCTTAAAAAGAGATTAAAGTAAAGAAAATAATAATAGAAGAAAGGGGAATCCATTTCAACTTGAAGCTAAATCCATTTCAGTATAGTGGAATTTGACATGATAGACAACAATTAAGAAATCAGTAAAAATAAACTAGTGAATTGTCTAGCTTAGACCTTAATTAAATTTATAGTCAAATGACGAAAAGGATTGCAGCTCTGAAAATTTCTTTATTCATTTATGGTTATTCTTTGGAAGTTTTTCTTCTAACCTCGGACAGAAAGTAAAGTGTTTTAAATTTTCTGTAGACATATTTTTCAGCTTTTGTCAACTTGTTTTTAAGTATGTTCAGGGTTAATTGTTGTCTTCCAAATCCTAAGAAGTCTTCCTTCACTTGATTATAAACTTAGTTCAATTATTTAAAAGCAACTCAATTACTGCACTTAACTAAATGACTATTACTAATTTTGGTTAAAGGAAACCACTGGGTTTGGAAGGTTTAACCAGGCCAGGGGACTTAACTAGAACTAGAGTATTACTTTAGCCTTGGTTAAGAAGGATTGTTCTTCTTACTCATATTGCTTACAAAATCTCCTGCTTGGTAACCTTAGTTCCATTTAATGTGTAGTTCTGATTCCCCTATTTCTCCATGACATATACAACATCGCATGCCAATTAAAACTAAAATATCTATTGTTTTTTATCGACTTATTCTCGTTAATAATTCCAGTATATAACCTCCACAATTTCAAACAATCAAGAGCAATCAAGGAGTATCAAGCGTATGTCAATCATCAATGAAGGGTTGAGAAAGATAATATCCATACTGCTTGAGAAAGAATTACCCAAAAAAAAAAGATTAGCATTGCTTGAAAAAATAGCATCCATCCAGCATAACTAGTACTAAGTACTAACCCTTTAGAAAATTCAACAACCAAATCACCGCATAAACAATAACTGATTACAACAGACATTCACGATAATTTGTTTCCGTATGTCTTGAGAGAGAACTTGACAAATTGATGGTTGAACTTACAGATTTAGCAACTTAGACGGGGCAGCACGTAATACAGTTAAAGCCTCTTTCCATCTCCACTGGCGTTCAGATAATGGCAAAAGGCGTTGCAAAATTGACAAACGCCATTCCCAATCTTCAATGAAACGTTTTGCATTTGAAATTCTCCATTCTATGGCTTGCTTTCCGTCACCAGAGAGATTGGAATCAGTTGTATTATCTGGATCAGAAATTGTTAACGGTAGATTCTGTTTCAGAATATCAAGCAATTGTCCAGTAAATAAAATAACCATCCTATTTCCCACTTCGTGATGATTTGCAACACCAGCTTGTTCATTAGAAACAATAAATATTCCAGAAGAGCTCCCAGATGTAGAAGATGGTGTCAGATTAAGTGAAAGATCATCCATGAGAACAAGTGAAATGATAATGTTGACCATCAGTATCTGCACAAGGACTTGAGTTAAAGACAATAAGGAAAAGTGTAATGAGGAGAGCAGAAGATATAATGAGAACTTGGATACCAAGGCTCTTCCTTTCCTTTTTTTTTTTTGTAGGTTGGATGAGCAGGATTTTTCATCTTATCTAGACAAATTTTGAAGGAGAATGAGAACGCTATTTTCTCTTGGATGCCTCATTTTCAAGTATACATTCCTACCCTACTTCTGTATATCATTGGATTTGATGCATTCTTTAGCTCAATCATAGATATGTACCTCTGTTTAAATCTAGGCCTATTCTCTACACCTTAATGAATTTTAATAAAAACCACACTCATCCAAAAACAAAAGCAAAATACAAAAGAGAAAAGTTTTCCTTCTCTGCCCTATTACACAAGATGGAGATCAGATTATCAACTAATATTGTGTACCACTTTGAAAAGGAAGAGTTCAGTTGCTGCACAGCGACAAATGTTTTGAAGATTGACCCCAAAAGGTCCCATATCCCTCAAAGGAGGGTAAATTTCTAGTGTTTTGTTTTATGTGGAGTCAGTGTATCAAGTGTATAAATGAAGCCTAGGGTATTGATCAAAATGACCCTCTGAGGGTCTTCACTCCTGAAACAATATGTAAGATGGAATAGGGCAACAAATCTAATGTAGCAATTGGTCATAACACTATTTTAATGAGTTGTGCTAGGATATTAATTAATAGAGGAAAGGAAACCATAAAATATAGATATAAACAAGTAACATTGATTGTTTTAGTCATTGCTAAATTGGCCTTGAATTCATATTTCAGTGCTGAGAATTCATGACTGATGCATAGAAAAATCATTACCAAGTCATGGTTCTACTGCAACAATATAACTAGCACAATCATACATTAGAATTCAAACAATCTTCGGCCCAGGCCTATATGGTGTCATGTTGGCCGCATTATCAAATGAAAGCATACAAAGGAAAATTGCATTTAGTCCCTCATCTTTCACTTTTTGGCCTCGTAGGTCCCTTATCTTTCACTTGTTGACTATCAAGGTCCTTATTTATTTTTATTTTTTTGGCCTTGTAGGTCCCTTATGTATTAAAATTGGCCACTATGGTCCGTTTACCATAAAAATTTAATAAATAAAAGACCTTTTTTAAGGATCATAATGACCAGTTTTCAATACATAAAGGGGCTTACAAGGCCAGAAAAAATATAAAGAACCTTATTAGCCATTTTTTATACATAAGGGACCTACAAAGCCCCCCCCCCCAAACAAAAAAAAGAAAAGAAAAAAGATAAAAAACCTTAATGACCACAATAAAAATGATAAGAGGTATAGAGGTATACCTTGCGTGGTTTATTATGGATGGCATCCAAATGTTTTTTCAGGTGTTTCAAATGACTCAAAGTAATTTCTTGATCTTCTGCTGAAGCAACGACACATTTCTCCATAGCTCCCAGCGCAAAAACAGCAGATTCCAGAGCATAGCGCATGTGCATAAGTTCAACATCTTGCATCCTTCCAAAGTTGTGAAGATGAACAAGAAGAAATGAGTATCATATATGTATATTAAGCATTTGATCAACCAGGAGAAAAAACTTTAAAACCATAATACGTCCATTATCACAAGCAGATGCAAGTCCTTCAGTAAACTATTCCCACATAAAACATCCATAGCAAGAAAATCAGACTATCAAAATTTCCAGAATACAATCACATAGAAAAATCTTGATTTCTGCACCTCTTCCAGGCTGCTAGATTAGAAGCAATCGGCTGCATGCTTATCAGTTCAACAGCATCCTGAAATTTTATGCTTGGGACTACATCAAACAATACCTACACAGCCAGAGCTATTGTCAGGAATATTGAAAATAATAATGCGCAAAACAATACATTTATTCTGTACAATGGTGTTAGAGGTAATGATGGGTTATTATTACCCATGACAAAGCAAGATGCAGCTAAAGCAACTTTAGCATATTAACAAAAGATCATGCACAATTTCCCCAACATTGACACATGCAACAAATCACATTTTCAAACAAGGTTTCCCTTTTCCTTTTTGAAGACCTTGTGCAAGAAAACAGCAGTGTGCTTGTGGAAGAAATCGTAATCAAGATAAAATAATTTTCTCATATTATCAGAAAATGCAAATTGGTGCACAAAAGAATCAAGAAATTTCATCGGTACATCTTACCATATTGAAGAATCAATACAGGAGAGCTTACTGAAAATGGTATAAATTGTATCACGAGACAAAGCTGTCACAAAATAAATTTGAGGTACGATGCTTTCATAACAAATGTGGCCACGTTTAATGTCTCACCCGAAGAGGACTCTGCACAGATAGCCTTTCCAGCACAAAATTTTCAACAAACGGATCCCATTGGACTTCTTCACCAAGTTCTTTAAGTTCTTTTCCAGATAATAACAATGATGATTTCGAAGACCATGAATGGCCAGAATTGACGCAAGCAACAAATGAAGCAAGATCAAGCTGATAACATAAGAAATCACACAGATGCTCAATGTAGGATTCCTGTCAACAAGAACAAGTGGCCTCAATCAGGAATAAGAGATATCTAAATAAAGAAAAATAGAAAATAAAAACATGTAGACGATGAGAAAGATATCGAGAGAAGCCAAAAAGGCCATCGCTAATATACTAGTCAAAGTTATGCAGACAAGCCTTAATTGCAGCACATGAATAGGCCATGATTCATATACTTTTTTGCAAAGAAAACATTACCTTATCAGAATTTTTTCCATATAATCCAGAGTCCTCCAACCGAAGAACCTGTGATTTGCTGGTCCACAAAAGCTGCAGAAGTCTCCTCCTCAGAATAGTTTTGCCAGACAACAGATCCCATCCCATGACTGCAACAAGCGGTTGAAGTAGTGGAAATAATTGAAGAACCTGGCAGATGAACATTTTGGAGAAATTGGAGATATTTAAAATAGCAAGTCAATGGAATAAAAGTCCCTTTTTCTAAGGAACAATAACGAATGGTGTCCTAGGGACAAAGTCAATTTTCAGTATGGCAGAAGATACGTACATTGGAGGCTTCTTGAAGCTGTTCTGCCCGTACAGCAGACAGAGCAGCATCCATAACACATTCAAAAATATGTGAGCCACTGACACGAGCATAATGGTACATTTCTCTCAAGCAACTTGTGGTCCCAATGCTTGACCATGAATCATTGTTCCCTGAAGATGTTACCCGGTTCCATTCTGTAGTATAATTTTGAAGGCGGTGAAGGGGGATATGAGTTCTGCCAATCTCAGAAGCTCTGACTGTCTCGATCTCTTCACGAAGTAATTCATCCTGGATCAACTGTGAAAAACATAGTCCACCTATAGGGTGAGTACAATTTCTTCAAAAAAAGAACCGCGAATGCAAAAGGCACTATATACACCACAGTCCGGTATTTAATAACCCAATTGCTATGCCATATCATCAAAATAGAAGTTCTATAATTTCTCATGCTTTTTTTCAGTGTTTTATTTCTTCTTTTTTTTTTTGGGTTTGCAAATCAGAAAAACAACTGTTTTACAGAAAAAAGTTCTACCTTCTTCAACTATCATCAGTTCTAACCTCCATTCATCTTTAACCAACATTCTACCTGATGGAGAAGCAAGAAAGCTCTTATTTACTGCATAATGATTTTACTGGGGAAGCAATTTCAAATCCTATCCACTTTAGTTGCTTCTGAAGAGGACAGAATACCAGGATAGTAGCATCCCACACTAGAGCATTTGATACACAGCAAAGAACATTGTGAAGTCATGAATGGAAAGTAAAAGGAATATCTTTTGTATTTTTCTTCTAGTAACAGATACGAAGATAACAGCATCCGCTGCTAAGAAAAGTTATTTCCAGTACAAAATGATGCCTAAAAGGAAATCCATAAGAGTAACATTGTTTCACAATGGAGTGCATCCAGATGTCAGACTATGCGCTAGACTATGTTACAACAAATGCTAAATGAAAAATCAAAACCACGTCAAACAAAACTGGAGTTTAGCCACCCAAATGCCTTAGGGAAAGAAGCATCTTTGGCACCTGAATCATCTGTACAAGACGGATACATCGTGATGAAATTGCTTGTTCATAAACCATCAACAGTTTCTCTCGCATGGCAAACCAGGTGTCCCCATAATCAGCCTTTCCTGGAAAAACCTTTCTGAGGAGACCTTGCAAAACCATTCTAGTAGGAAATCACAAACAAATCCATTAGCACCATTTTCCATTTTTTAGGGGGATCTGTTGGGAAAGTGAGATATTTCAACAAATACCATGCATTTCTTTTGATTCTCTAAAGGAAAAGGAGAGAGGTAAATGAAACAGTGATTCTGTGACAAACAACTAATGCTAGTCAGTTTTGTGAAATGATACTAATAGTAAAGGCAGAACTCGTCAAACAATAAACCATTCAAAGATCTGATTGCTTCACACACTATAGGTTTTGGAGTTTTAAAGATAAAGAAATAAATAAATAGCAGCCAGAAGAATCAGCGTTCCAAGTTTTCCTTTAAAATAAGCTCAAATATGAGGCAGCTTTACTTTACATATTTGCTTATAAACTAAAAAGCTAGTGACGACAGAGACAATAGATACAAATGAAGAGAAGAGCATGCCAACATTCTTCCAAGACTTGGTTATCCTCATTGGTGGAGCAAGTTATAACATGCTTTTTGGGGGAAAACCAAATAGATTGTCTCTCCTTCTTGCTATTGCTAATTATTGAAAGAATAGACTGACAGCTGACAGTTGTGCACCTATCCACCCCCTCTAATACAGATGCTGTTAAATTTCTAGTCAGGATAACTGTGCATGCCTATAAGGAAACCTTAGCATGACACGTCAATAAATGAGCCTAAAAGTTGCTTCCTGTTACATATTTTTTCTTTCAAACTATGAATTCAAAATGCCAAAAGATATATCTAACATCCATATGCTACGACCTTCTAAATATCAAATTTCAACCAATTAATTTAGTCTAATGTCCATTTAAGCATACTTTTGAAATTCATTGAAAACACAACCTTCTTATTCCAAATGCATTCCCAACATTTTCGTTTCACAGGACCATAATAATACATAAAATCCTGCTTGATTCATTTGGAAAACGCCTCATATACTAACTAATTGCAAAAACATACAAAATAGATTACCAAATGCTGCAACCTACTCTTTTTGGTGAACTAATCTGGTAATAGGAAACATCATTATTAAAAATTAAAAATCCAGCAGGAAAAGAAACAGGTCTCAGTTAGCACATTTTGAGAGAAAAAGAAAACTCCAAAGTGCATGAAACATTGTATTAATATTTATTTCAACCTATTTGACAAGATTTACAAGTTAACATACCGGTATTCCATCTCCTCGACTCCATAATCCAAATGAAGAAATTTTATATGAGAAACCACGCCATCCCCTTCACTATTCTCCACACATTCCCTCGTGGCATCCAAGTGCACAATCTGAACACATCTTTGCACCAAACTAAGCACGTTGTCCTCCACCTCCTTCCTTTTGCCTTCTGTTGCCAATGTAATGGCCATTCCAGATTCTTCTTTCTCAACCCAACCAATTTGCTTCTCTATGTTCCAACACAATACATCAAAAATTTCAGCATTTTCCAAAATTATTCTCCTTAAACCTATGACATCCTCTTCCCTAATCTCCTCAACGCCCTCTAAAACCCGTTCCACCTCTCCTTCTTGCACAATCAAATCAGGCCTCAAGCGGCTCAAACCCACATCAGAAATTCTATCCAGAACTCTCAAACTCTCGCCCAATTCCTTATCTAAACCTCTAAAATCCTCATCCTTCGCCAAAAACTCTACGGGTAAATTAAACCTCTTAAAAACCGTTTCATTTTCCCCAGTGCCCTTTACCTCTAAAGTTCTCCTCATACTGTCCAACACCCTATAGCTCACAATCTGAACATACAACAAAAATTCAGCTCTCAACTTCAACGTATTCTCATCAAACGACCAAAGCTGCGATACGGGGTCATTGAATTGGAGTAATTCAAGGGTGGACAGAAACGTGAGTATAGACGGCGAAGGGCAAGAGTGCGATGACCACAGAACCGAGTCGAATCTACCACCTTTGGCAATAACTGTTTGTAAAATCGTTCGGGCTAGGTCTGGATTCCGTGCTCGGAGACTTCGTAACGTGGCTCGAAACGGCTCGAATTGGGCAAGAAATAGATGGTTTGCAGTGACTTTACAGAGAAGCTCTGTTTCACTGTCCTCCATGGCTATGGCTTACCTATCCAGAGAATGAAATTGACATAGATATATACACATGTAAGGAATTTATGTGTAGATTGAGAGAAGAATAGTGAGGATAAAATGTTTAGATCAATCAGCAAAAGTTGAAAATGAGAAGAAATTTTCTAGTTTTTGGGGATTTATATAGAGTTCGATGGACGTTCTGTCCAATTCACGTAAGAAAAAGGCGGAGGATGACGAAGCTATACGGAGGATAGAGAGTTTTTACTTAAAATATACCCAAAGTTACGTCGGGTAACGTGTGCTTGGAGCAAGTCTGGTATATAAACCTCTCTTTTTGTTGAAAAAGGACATGTAGGTTACAATTCGCCAATAGAAAGAACGTGGGAAAAAAAAAACATTTTAGTGACCTTAATCACTATAAATAATGAAATAAATAAAAAATTTCAACAAGTCTATTATTATAGTTTTTTTTTTCATAATTGCTAAATGCACCACCCTATTACTTCAATGCAGCACCCCATTTGACAATTATACCCTTCTCACCTCTCTCCCTCCTCTCTCTCCCTCCTCTCTCTCCCTCAACCAATTCTATCCAAAATCAAATAAAAAAACAGTCAAATTAAAGCCGTTTTTAACGAAACGAAGGTCAAAACAGGTTAGTTTTGTACTATCTATGAATGTTTAATAAGTTTTTTTGTTAGATTTGGTATTATTTTGATGCAAAATTGAAGAAAGAAGGCTAGAATTTCGGTTGAATTTGAATGATGAATTGGATGCTTTAAAAACTTGTTTTGGTGATTGTTATATGTTGGGCTTTGATTGATATACATTTAATTGGTTTTATATGGGATTAAAAAGTTGAAATTGTGTTGGAAAAATAAGAAATCAAATATGGAAAAATTTGGTCTGAAAATGTCGCCCGGCCAGCTCGACCAGTCGAGGGCATCGATGCCCGCAGACTGGAACGGTCGAGACCGTCCAGCCCGCGCCGGTTTGCCTTGCTCCGCCCGCGCCGGGTGATCCATGCTCCGCCCGCACCGGTTCGCCTTACTCTGCCCGCACCGGCTCCTGGGTGCTTCGCCCGCACCGGGTGATGGTTCCCTGGACCGGCTCGGCTGGACGGGCAGGGTAGATATGGCCCGGTCCGGTGTTAGGTGCGTTCGCCCGTTCGGTCCGAGCGAGCGAGCTGTGTTGGCCCTGTTCCGTCAAACGGGCGAGTCGGGCCGGTCCAACTTGGTCCAATTTTTTTTTATAATAAAATCAGGAAAAAAATTTATATAATTTGAATGGAATGAAATTAGTGTAATTTTATAATTTTAGTGGAATCAAAATCCTTATATAATTATATATTTTAATTTAATTTAAAATGAATTTGTTATTGATATAATTTAGTGAAATATTTGAATTTCATCAATTTTATTATTAGTATATAATTTTATTGTTAATTATGTACATAAACTAATAATTAATTGACATGTTTAGATTTTAATTGATCTTGTTTATAATAATTAAGTTAATCTAATATATTAGTTTTAATTTTAATTTTAATTTGTGTAGATGTCACATTATAGTTTTAAAGTTAATTGGTTTAGTTTAATATTTAACTTTATCTAATATTAGTTTTTATTGAATTTAATATGATGAATCTATGTAGTTGATTTAATTGATTTATTAGTTAATTGATTTTGTTTATATTGTAGTTGTTTTGTTATATGTGCTATAATAGTTTAAATTGTAATATTAATTTAATATAGTTGTTTAAATTGTTATATTAATTTTGTCTAAATTTGTTTAGATGTCGAATAAGAGATAAATTTAAGAGTCCGAATTACGAAATCTAAATATTGGTTAATTGGTTTGTAATAAAATCTTGCGTCTTGTCTATAGGCTCATCCGGAAAATCTTCAAGTACAATTTCCTCCTACAAGATTTAAACAAAAGATTATAAATAACATACAAAAAATTAAAAAAAAATTATAAAATATTTGACCGGTCGCGTCGATAGGGCCATGACCTGTTCGCCCTACTATCGCGGACGGTCGAAAGCATTTCGACCTTCCGGGACAAAAGCTATTCGCCCTACTTTCGCGGACGGTCGAAAGCATTTCGACCTTCCGGGACAAAACCTGTTCGCCCTACTTTCGCGAACGGTCAAAAGCATTTCGACCTTCCGGGATCGCACCATGTTCGCCCTAATTTCGTGAACGGTCCAAAGCATTTGGACCTTCCGGGATCGCACCATGTCCAACCTTTCAGGATCGCACCCCCTTCCACCTTCAATCTCGAACGGTCAACTAGCCCTTCGACCTATCGTCGACGTAGGACCTCCCGTTCTTCAATTTTTTATACTAAATTCATATATAAAAAGCATTAAATGTATCTCTATTTCGTCGTCACGTGAGTTAAAATCATCTTCGGTTGACATTTTGTTAAAATTTCTTCAAACTCTTCATTAGCTCATTTGAGAGAATTTTTTTTCTTCTGAAACTTAGAGAGATAAAGGTAAGGGGCATAATTGTCAAATGGGGTGCTGCGTTTAAGTAATAGGGGTGCTGCATTTAGCAACTCCCTTTTTTTTTTATGAATGACGGATTTCAAAATTGAAAAAAAAATTCAACAGAAACAAAAAAAAATATCCACAAGGAGCAGAGAGTGGTGTCGCAGTGAGTATTCGAGGAGAAAAGATTCAATGGCCTTATATAGGCAAGGAGGTGGCGGTGGTGTTGCAGCTGTGGTTTTTAAGAGGCCATGTATTGTGGCTCTATTTTAGCTAAACAACGCATTGGGAAGTCAGGGGAAAAGAGGGACACAATTAATCCAGTGATTTTAAGCCTCTTTGTTCTTTTGTTGATGCAAAACTTCAAGCCATATGTCAAAGCTTGACAAATTCACATAAACAACGGAATTTAGGGCCAAATAAGTTTGTTTCTGATGGAAAAGGATAAAAAAAATTATCATTATCAGTATCATAAATCTCCAATTCAAATTCACCTTTTCTCCTTCTCTGCTCCTCAAATACTCACTAATCGTTTCCCTGTTCTTTTTCTTTCCATATCTGAACCCACAAGCATTATAAAGTGACCGAAACGTGTGAAATCAATACCAACCCAGAACATATGAAAAAACCCATTTACAAAAAATTAACCACGAAATGAGTAAAATTAGTAGCTAAATGGTTTCCTTTTGGCTGGGCTGCTTCTCCACAAGGACGTCTTCATAGTCTTGCAATCAACACAAGACCTGAAATCACTTACTATTTAGATAATGAAGCTAACTGTTGTTGTTGGTTTTGGAGTTGAATTCGTTGGATCTGAGATGCAGCAGAAACATATTAAGAGTTATTTAAAATTGTTTTCCAATTTCGCTCTTCAGAAATTTCACATGAGCGTTTTGGGCCGGAATCCGCTCGTGTTTTTGTCGGAGGACCAAAATGACTATATGAAAAATGTTAAGAGACTAAAAAAAAAAAAAAGAGAGGTAAATTATCTATTTTAGCAGGATATCTATAGCATATTAAAAAGGTATAAAATTTAGGCAAAATAGTCGTTTTAGTACCTTTTTTTTGTGATTTTATTCATTATTTTTCTTAGTCATTTAGATCCCATATTTATTAATTTTTAAGTCATTTTAATCCTTTTTACTTATGCTTTTTAGCAATTTTTCTCATTATTACTCAATATATAAAGAACCAAAATAACTTAATAACAATACATAAGAGATCTAGATGGTTAAAAAATAAATAATAAATTATCAAAATGACTAAAAAAACAATACATATGAAATTTAAATGGCTAAAAAAATAAGACAAGAAATAAAAGCGGTCAAAAGTACAAAGATAAGAGACTAAATTAGCTATTTTTCTTAAACTATATTTCATTACACAGTTGTCTATAATTTATTTTAAAAAAATTGCTCAAGTAATGAAATAGTTCGATATAATAGGGGTAGAATTAAGAATATATCTGGTGAGTTCTAGTGCTATAATTTTTTATGGTGTAAATGGTTATTGTATCATATTAGGAAAATGTTAGAGGATCTAATTATAATTTATTATAACAAGGTAGGTTATTTTTAAAAAGATTATATATTTTAAGTCTTGAAATAGGAGAAAGACTAATTTGTTCATACCAACTAGGGAAGGAACAAAAGGGTTTGACGGCAGTAATCCAACATGTTGGGTCTTAGGATGGAAAAATATTTTGATTTGCATTCAATACCTCGTTGTATAAGGGCAGAGTTGGCTATGGTGTATACGAAAGGGAAGACCAATATTTGGATGCAGGGAAGCTTTAATTAGATACGGATTATTCAAATTGGGTTTTTTTTTATTTAACAATTTCTTTAAGTTTAAATGCTTAGATATTTTGTTCTATTTCTTTATGGCATTCTAATGTTCTATGTGATTAAGTTATTGACACAATATTGAACGTCATTAGTTTTAACATACACACAATAATGAACCCTAGTTATGATTAAGAGCTTTATTGCAATTTCTTTAAAATTTGTTTGATTCTGTTCTTAATTTCTATACACCCTGAATCAACTGAACAACTACTCATTACAAAAGATGAACATTGATCTTAAGTGATGGGTTTTTAGCTCTGTAATTAAAGTTTACAAATTGAGATTTTATTGATTTGTATTGTTCATAATTAGATTTATATTTTCAATTTTAGTTTTTAGATTACAGATTAAACATTGATCTTAATATTTAGATTTAATTAACTTTTATCAAACATGACACTATTTTTTGGCTTAATAGGCTTTCCCCCAAGTTAATGTTTTTAATTTTAGAGAGTTCAAAAGGTCTCTCCAAATACGGATGAAGTCCCCCCCCCCCCAATTTAGAGTTTCTTTTTTTCTAAAAAAAAAACTTATAAGAGAGAGTTTTTTGTCTGCCTCAAATGTGAGAAGGAGTATTTATTTAAAATGAAAAATTAATCCGTTTCAAATTAGTGTCAAAATTTGAATTTTATTTTCCAATGCTTAATTTTGAAATTTATATTAATAATTAAAATTAAATTCATTATATCTGTCTCAATTTGATACTGAATTAGACGTGAATTTCATTAGTCGTCTCAATTTGAGATCATATTTGAGATTAATTTCATTGTTTGTCTCAATTTGAGATGTATTAGAGACAGATTTGATGAATTTGATTTTGAATCCTTTTCTTTTCTCCCAAATGAACTCAAATAATATAAATAAACCAAATTATTGCAAATAATTCATTTTTTTATCGTTAAATCTTAATCTAATTTTATTAAGTAATTAATTATGATGAATATTGATATTGATATTTTTAGGAAAATTGATACATATATGATATAACATTATGTATATATTTGATTAATAATGAATCTTGAAGGGAAAACAATAAAGATAGATGTATTTAGATGCTTATGGATTGAACATTATTCAATACACTAATTCCAGAAGAAGATATAACATAATAATCCCTTTAGACAATTAAGAATACTGAGCAATTACAATAGTGATATTAATTATATATGACTCATGTGAAAAGATATTAGCGTAGAAGATAACAAGATGCACAATAGGAAAAATATAATTCCATGACACCCTTTTGTGCCTCATTTTTATTCTTCAAATGGAAATAAATCATTTTCAACAAACACTTTGAAATCCATTTCAAAATTTGATTCGTTAAATAAATAAATAAATAAATCTTAAAATTTAAATAATTAACTAATACAATTTTGGACATTTACATTTAATAATTTTTTTAAAAAAGTTGTTTTAAAATTTTTAATGTGGCATTTGAGACGGATTTAAGATAGATTATTTTTATCCGACTCAAATTTAAAATTGTTCATCTTTAAAAAATTTACAACTTTTTATCCGTCTCAAATCTCAAAATATTCAATTTTTTTAATAAAAATTAGTACAACCATTTTAAAAATTTTAAAATATAAAGGCTGAGTTGAGACTGAATTTATCAGTCTCCAACCCACCACCTACTTTACCATCTTCTTCATTCTTTTTTTCCTTATATCTTTTTTTTTTTTTTTTACTCTTCAGCTGCAACTTTTTATTTTCAGCCTTTGTTTGCAAGCTTGACTACTCTCAATTTCAGTCCCTCAACCGCATGTGTTTTTTTTTTATTATTATTTTTATCTTAGGGCTGATGGTTTAGTATTTTTTAAAAATATTTCTTCCTGTTTTTATCTTAATTGATTTCATTATATTTTTATTTTGTTGTTATTTTTTTTAAAAAAATTAAGTGTTAGGTTAATTTGTTAACATTAACATAAATTATGTTAATAGAAATTAGGTTAATTTTCTTTTAATTATATTTAGTTTAGAGTGTTAATTTTGGGCTTTTTTTAATTTAAAAACAACATTTTGGACAATTAAATGTTTTATAGTATTTGTATTACTAATTTTTAATTGGTCTAAAATTATGCAATTTGTTTGTATTAAATTAATTTGGAAATTCTAAGCATCATAGATTGGATTAGAAGCTTGATTTGAACATTTTGCATTTGACAATAAAATACTTGATTAGTGGTGCTTGAGGTTTGATGGATATAATTGATTGATTTCTTAATTGTTATGCTAATGATATAATTGTTTTTGAATTGTTGATGTGGGATATTATGGACTTACTATGTAATTTGTGGTCTAATTGATAATGATTGGGTGATTCCTTACAAGTATAAATGATTAAAAAAAAAAATCACAGTGTTATTTTTTAGTTGTATTGAATTGTGATGGTCTTAGAGCTTGAAAAATGTTTATTTTTTAGGGGAAACTTTGCCCAATTTTTTTAAAATAATTGTTGGTACTAATAATAAACTAAACTCTTAAATTCCTTTTTTTAAAAAACTAAACCCTTAAACTTAAATCCTTAACCTATTAACACTTAAACACTTACCTTTTAATTACTTAAACCCTTAACCTTTTAACTCCTAAACCCTTTAACACTCAAAACCCTTAACCTTTAACAATTGAATTTTTAAACTTTCACCACTTAAACCTTTAAACTTTTAACATTTAAACCCTTTAGATCCTGAAAAATATTCATTTTATAGGGGAATCCATGCATTTCTTTTTGTTTAAAAGTCTTTGTACAACTAATTCAAGATTGAACAAACTTATAATTTGAAAACTTTTTTTCAATCCAAATTTAACAAACTTATAATCTTACAACTTTATTAACTTACAAAATCTTTAAGCATGGTTAACTTAAACATTTAAACTTTATTAACTTATAATTTTAAAACTTGATTAACTTTAATCATTAAACTTTATTAACTTATAATCTTATGACTTTATTAACTTATAATATTTAAACTTTATGAAATTATTAACTTATAATCTTTAAAATTTATAAATTTATTAACTTATAATCTTTAAACTTTATAAATTTATTAACTTATAATCTTTAAACTTTCCTAACTTATACTATAAACTTACAACCATCTCCAAGGACATCCACGTTAGGGAGTACCTCCTTGCATACGGAGAGTACATCACAACATTCACTATAAGTAGATCTTGAGGTGCAGCGGATATAGATTGGGGACTCACATCTATTGCTTTTACCACATGGCACCACATAAAATATTTCGAATTGTTTTGGCTATAATTATAATTAGTGTTATGTTTACAACTTTGTGATTTTGTGTTTACTTTTTTAAAAGGTTTGTTGGGTCTAAGGCCCAGGAGGTCATTTCACATGTTGGAATGAGGGGGTATATCACTCACACTTTCTCTACCCGTACCCTTCGTTCACAAGTGTTCCGTCGAATTTGCAAAACATGTGGTTTGAGGAATGGAGTGTGAGTTCCTTCAATATGATTTCATTTTTCTTATTTTTCCAAAGACCTTTTTATTCATGTATTATTTGTTAAAATTTTAATATAGAGATCGTACTAATGGGACTTAGCGCACTCTGCCCAAATTCAACGAATCTGGAACGATATATGCAAGATATCCCTCAAAAAAATTGTTGAATTGGGTATTAGAGTAGGGCGGCAATATCCCTCTTCTTGGATGGGACCTCTACTGGTCTACCGATCGATGACAATGTATTTTTGCTATTGCAAGAGCAATATGAGAGCAACTCCTGATGTCACCATACTTCAAGTCATATCATTATTACAAAAACTACTTGACTAACATAACTTTTTTGTAAGTTGTAAGTCTTACTTGACTAACATAAATTTTATAAATTTTATAAATGTGGGGTGAGAGTCAAGGTTCGGATTTCAAGATGTGTACATAAATACTCACACGTACCAAACTGGTGAATGGAAAGGGGAGTTCGCTAGTGATGCATCTTGGATGATATTGGTATGAACTTTTCCAAAAGAGCTTTTAATAGATATTTTACATTCCATAATGTTATCCTGATTTATGTGTGGTTGTAGGAGGAAATGGAGGAGTTGATAGAGAGTTACACGCAGGCTGAGTCATCTAATCCCGCTCATCTTATTTGCGTGGCTAATGACATATAGTTATTTCTAGAGGTGTAGGAAAGGAAGAAGAAAGGTCGAGTGCATAGATTGGGCTCTGAGGTAGCCTATATGAGAGCTGGTTCATCGTTCATGCCATAATTTGAGTCATCTGATCAGGGATAAGTTATTAGGCTCCAACAACATGTATGTTGACTAGGGAGCTTAGTTCACAGGAGTAGGTGAACAAGGGCATTATGGAGGTGAATCGAAATATTTTAGATTGGATGCAGAGGTTCTACGCTTCGCCTAGAGCGCCCCCACCTCCTCCCACTATTTCACAAGTGCATGTGCCATAACATACCGTTGAGAATGGAGACGAGGACGATGACTATGCTATCTCCCCCTTCCCCCCAATGATCTTCCATCTCTTGCTCGTGGCTATGGTCCCCTCCACCTCCTCAGTGACATTTGTATATTCTTAGAAATTATTTTGTACTTATTTTCTCATATTTGACACATTCATTAGTTATTATGTATATGGTTAATGATTTATTATTATTGTGATTTGTTTTGATTGATTGGTTTTTTTTTGGATTGCTTTTGAGATATGTAGTACTTTTGCTTATTGAAATTGACATTTTAAATGTTTTTTTTATAAAATAATGAAAAATCTATGTCAATTGGAAGCGGATTTGGAAACTCCCAGGTCCTACCGGAAATTCTCTACTACTTTGGCATTTGAACGACAAATAGACTCAAGACAAATCAATTCATTTGGAACAGACATATTTTGGGATCTCCATGCTGTCACAGGTGTAATGGTACTTCGTCAGTGTGTGTTGCTTTTTGGCAAAGTACGAATGTGCACGATTGGATTGAGTTGAATTTGTGTAACAAGACGTCTGATTTGCGGCAAACTAAACACTGGAATATCATCTTTAGTAAAACAATCTCTAATAAGGACTAATATAAAAGTTTTTCAAAATTTTTATTTTTAGCACATTAAAATAATAATCTTCATAATTTTAAATGATGTAAATAAATATATTTCCTATATTTTCTTAAATCCAAACTGATACAATTATATTTGTTTTTACTGTCCAAACATCGAATGATTAATTAAAGGCCTCTCCAAGTACGGATGATATGGCTATTATATATATATATACCTTCCTCTTTTTTTTTAAAAGAAAAGAAGTAATGTTGAAGTTTAAGGAAAATTTGGTTCTCTTACCCCCCAAAAAATTTAATGTAATTCTTTTTTCTTCAAAAAAGAAAGATATGTGATGGTTTAATGTTGAAGAAAAATTAGGGTAATCTTTTTCTTTCAACAAAATTAATATAGTGCAAAAGACAGATAAAATTCATTAATCGATCCTTGAAAATGTGGAAAAAAAAATGTCAATCAAAGTAACTTTTAAGATACCATGTCCATTTTTACCTTTTAGAGACAAACTGACTTAGTTTGTTCTTTACTAAAAGAATTAATTATATTGAAAGAGTTAATTATTTTTAAAAAAATCATTTTCAATGTTTTAAGACGCTACATTAGAATTTAGCCATGTCTTCATGTGTACGACAATTTGACCTTACACTCTCAAATAATTTGTAAACTATGTTTTCATACATTTTATAATGTTAAAATTAATTAAAGACTTGAAACATATCATATCAAACTCTTGATTTTCTCCTAAAATTTTCTTATCCAAACACAATAATCCATTTTCATTTCCAAAAAAGAAAATATTTTTTTTAAAAAACAAATTCAATCAATCCAAATAACAAATTAAAGAGACATTTTTCAATTATATAATAAAAAGGATGTAAAACTATTTCAAATACTATTGTACAGGCTTACATATTTCTTTTTTCCTAATACATTGATTCCATAGAGTTGGAAATCATTCATATTATTGAGACAATAATACCTTAATAATAAATATTTCCCATTCATTTCAAAAGGTAGATTTGATGTAGTTAATGTTGAACTACAATCGTTCTATGTGATGCACCAAGAAAGGCACCTTTGATGGATTGCAACTCTCTGAGGGCTTCATTCACGTCCATGCGTTCATTTGGTGAGCTTTGAGAACATTTGAGTCCAATTTTCAACAATGACACAATGCATTTTTCCACATCTCCAGTGCCTTCACTAGAAAGAAGTAACGGATCAGCAATCTTCTTTACATTTTTTGGCATATTCATCTTCACATAGTTATGCAGATTCAATCCATTCACAAATATGTCATCCGTTGGCCTTTTTCCAGAGAACATCTCCAGCAAGAGAATCCCAAAACTATAGACATCCCCCTCACGTGATGCCTTGCCACCAATTCCATACTCTAATATTTCATATGTTCATCACGTCATCATATCATGTGGTATATAAAATTGAGAACAAAGCATATATAATTCTACAGTTAGAATTTATATATATATGTTTCTTAAAATTTGTTAAGTAATGCAAGAATATTTCACCTATATTTACAGAATGAAGGATTTTTTATGTTATATAAAGATTTCAAAATTTGATAAACACTTTAACCTCGATCATTTGGTGAAAGTGAAGGATGTTTCATAAAATTTATATTTTCATAAAAATTAAGAATAGATAACATAAAATACACACACACACACACACACACATATTTATATATATTTCATAAATTTATTACATATATCCTAGAACATTTAGTGAAAAGAAAACCAAAGAGACATTTTTTTTGAGGGGACAAAATAGACATTACTACTTCACAAAAATGAAAAACAAACATTGAAATAACTATTTTAATTAAATAGTTCAAATATAAATATAACTTTATTCAAATTTTTTACACTCGATTTCCATTGATGAAAGTTTCCAAAGGATCTACGACTTCATGTTTATTAGATTTATTTTGTGTTGACATTCTATAGTAATTGGCAACCTTTATCTTGTAAAATTTTCAGCTAAAAGGTTTAAATGAAACCAGAATTTCTTGAATTGGTTTAACCCAAGTTTACTAGAGATTCTAAAATGTCAATTTCATCAGTGGAAGACTTAAAAAAATAATCCAGTGGTCCTAAGTCGGATAATTTCTACATTGGTAATCGTTTAGACAGCTTCCACAATACACAGATTCCAACCATTTCAAAATTTTATAATGTCGTTCCAGTTACATTTGGAGAACTAATGTTAATTATTCAAATTTTGTATTATATATGCACATACAATAATAATTGTTTGTTACCTGGAGCTGCATATCCAATGGATCCTTTGATTGCAACAGAACTGCTAGTTTCTTGTTCAGATGGATTTGTGAGGGATTGCAGAAGAAGCCTTGCTAATCCAAAATCGGCCACATGAGCATTGAGGTCATTGTCGAGAAGAATGTTGCTTGGTTTTAGATCGCAATGAACAGTCACAGTCCCACATTGATTGTGAAGATAGTGCAACGCAGACGCCACATCTACTGAAATTTTGAATCTCTGAACATGGCTTAGATTTGTTGATTGCTCGTCAGTTTTTGGATGCAACCACTCATCAAGGCTCCCATTTTCCATATACTTGTAGACTATAGCCTTGAATTCATGACCCTTGAAATCAATGCTGGAGCAATAAGTCAAGATGGGCACTATATTTCGATGGCGGATATTTCTTAGTGCACTGCATTCAGCCTTGAAGCTCTTGGAAACCCCATTCTTCTGAAGGTTGAGAACTTTGATTGCAACAACTCTGTTGGTATTTTGATCTATCTTTCCTCTATAAACAGATCCAAAACTTCCCGAACCAATCAAATTCTCCTGAGAAAACCCTGCTGTTGCTCTGTGGAGTTCATGATAAGAAATTCTACGGATTGTATTCAATTCCGAGGACTTGTTCGAAGACTCATTCCTTTTGTGTCTTTTGAAATACACAACAAAAATGAGTGACGATATAACAAAAATCAAAACCGCTCCCAACACAGCACATGTTATGATGATCACTTTAGGCTTTGTGTTCTTCTTGTTGTGGACGATGCAGGAAGGGAACCGTAGCTCAGGAATTCCTCCACAGAGCTTACTGTTTCCTACCAAGAAAATGCAACTTGCATTCTCGAAAACTCCATGAATTGGTATCTCACCCTCAAGGTCATTGACTGACATGTTCAAATATCTTAATACTCTAAGACTCTCGAAGTCTTTAGGTATTGGTCCAGTCAAATTGTTTTGTGAAAGGTCTAATTCTTGTATACCCTTCAAAGATGCCAATTTTGGTGGAATTGATCCCCGAAAATAATTTCCTTGCAAATGGAGATACTCCAAGCTTGAACAATCACCAAGTGTTTGAGGAATTTCTCCCGAGAACTTGTTGTAGGAAAGATTGAATGTGCCGATACCCACTAATTTTCCTACTTCTAGAGGAACGCAACCAGTGAATGAGTTATATGATAGGTCTAGTTGTTGTGGTGAGAAATGCATACTGAAGAGCACCGGAGGAATAATACCACTGAGGTTATTTCGAGAAATGTTCAGTATTCGCAAATATTTACATTTCCCGAAACATTGACTAATATCACCTACGAAGGCATTAGTGGCTAGATCCAGAATGTATAGTGAAGTAATGTTGCACAGGTTAGATGGGATCTTTCCAGATAACTGGTTTCGTCCAAGCGACAAGAGCTGCAACTGTTGAAATTCTCCAAAATCGCTTGGTATAGTTCCTGAAAAATAGTTGTCTGCCATTGATAATGCGTTTAAATTTATAAACCTTCTAAATCCTTTTGGTATTTTTCCCAATATTTTGTTTCCTCCCATATAGACTTTCTGGAGCTGAAGCGAAAGATTGGCAATGTTGCCAGGTAATTCACCTCCAAAATTGTTTCCAACAAAGCTTAGAACTTGTAAATTGCTGCAGTTTGACAAAGATGCAATGAAGCTCAAATCACCAGCTGAGTTACTGCCTAAGTGATTGAGCTGAATAATAAACCATCTAAGGTTCGGAAGATATCCCAGATTCATAGGAACTTGTCCTTCAAACTTATTTCTCCCAAGATCAAGGATTTCGAGTTTAGAAGCATTGGTGATTGACTGTGGAATGATGCCAGTGAATTGGTTTGCACTTATACCCAAGCCCTGTAGATTTGGTTGTTTGAGCCCTATGCCAACTGGGAGTTTCCCATAAAAGAAATTTTCTGCTATTGATATGGTATCAATTAAAGAACTGTTGAAGATAGAGGGAGGGAGAGTACCGGTTAGTTTATTGGCTTCAACAGCAAGGAAAGATAACTTTGACAATAGGCCTATTTGTTGCGACAGACTGCCTTCCAAATTATTGAATCCAAGAGAGAGTCCCTCGAGTGATGTAAGATTGCTGAGGAAAGATGGAACTTCTCCTGTCAAATTGTTAGTTCCCAGATAAAGGACACGAAGCTTCTTAAGGGATCTCAGCTCAATTGAAATTTTCCCCTCTAGTGAATTTTGATTTAAATCTATAAATCTGAGGTCTAAGCATCTGCTCAAATTAGCTGGAATTTTTCCCGTCAATGTGTTTCTGGCAAAGTTTAGTACTCTCAGCCGAAACAAGCAACCAACTTCTTGGGGAATCTCACCATGGAATCTGTTATCTCCAAGTTCAATAGACTTCAAGAAACTCAAGTTTCCCAGATGAGGAGATATGGAACCGGCCATGTTCATTCCTCTTAGAGTTATGGCTATAACTCTCCGGTGTCGGGCATTGCAAGTGACTCCTTGCCATTGACAATGGTGTAAGGAATCGTTCCATGAGTTTAGCACTCCATTCGGATCATCAGATATCTGATGCTTCAACTTTAACAGAGCAAGCCGATCAGTCCCGTTCCCCAAGTAACTTACAGCCGTACATGTTCTGATAGATCACTCATCATCACAACAACAAGAATCAGAAAAAGATTTGTTGAAGAGATGAAGAATCCCTGATGAGAAATGGAAATCCTAAGCTCCATGTTTTTCTCAAAGAATTAAGGATGTAATGCAACGTGTGGGTTTAATTCGAAAGTGTCCCGTGATTGCAGATATTGCATGCAGGCTAACTATGTGTCCCTTAGACATATAAATATAGAAAAAGCTGCAATTGACTTGAGAGTGGGAATTTTTCTATTCTACATTTCCAGTCTTCTCCATGGGGCCTGGGAAGCCCTTTTGAATACACTTCCAAACTTGTGGGAAGGTTCTCCAAATTATAGTTTACTTTGTCCCCACATTTGGTCTTTGAAGCTCTGAAGATGATTTTATCCCATCATTTTTTTGAATCTTTTAGTAATTAAATGTTTCATATAGAATTTCACCACTATAACTTACTGTGTTTAGAAATTATTTTATGAGATAAAATTTAATGAATACTCCCTTTTATAAGAGTTGGAGAATCTTTTTCATTTTATGATTTTTTAGATATATTTTATCATTTATTTTTAATATTACTCTTATTTATTATTATCTTATCAAACTTGTGGAACACTGCAAATCACTCCATACCGCAGAAACAAGAATCAGAAAAATTAGGTTTCTTGATGACAAGAATCCCTGATGAGAAATGGAAATCCTAAGCTCCACGTTTTTCTCAAAGAATTAAGGACGTCTATCCAGTAATGCAATGCATGTGAGTTTTGGGACTCTCCCGTGACTGCAGATGGCATGCAGGATATGTTTCTCTTGGACAGAAATATAGAAAAAGCTTGAATTGACTTGAGAGTGGGTATTTTCCTATTCTACATTGCCGATCTTCTCCATGCATGGGGCCCGGGAACGTACACTTCCAAGCTCTATATATTTATTGGGAAATGAATCTCTGTATCTGATGAACGTACACTTCCAAGCCAGAGTCAGAGTGTGTATATAGTTCTCCAGAATTACAATTGACTTTGCCCCCATTTGGTCTTTAGACATAGAAACGTATAGAAAAAGCTGCAATTGACTTGAGAGTGGGAATTTTTCTATTCTACATTTCCAGTCTTCTCCATGGGGCCTGGGAAGTTGTTTTGAACTTACTTCCAGACTTGTGGAACGGTGCAAGTGATTACATGTTTCATATAGAATATCACTGTCGATGACTTTGTCATATAGAATATCACTGGGAAGTTGGCTTTGTTCCCACATTTGGTCTTTGAAGCTCTGTCGATGACTTTGTCCTATCATGTTTTCTAATCTTTTAGTGATTACATGTTTCATATAGAATATCACTACTATAACTTACTGTGATCATAAATTATTTTATGAGAAAAAAATTATTTAGTACTCCCTTTGTCAATTTTTAGTGTTGAAAATTTTATTTTATGACCTTTTAGATATATTTTATAATTTTTCCAATATTATTTTATTTATTATTATCTCAATCTTTCTTTATTTCTTATTTCTAAAATATAGTCTTTCTTATCTCTTATTTTCTCTCTTTATTAGTACCATTATTACACCCGTATGCACAACATTTGTTTTTTAGAATAGATTGAAAAAATAAAATATCAAGAGAGGATTATAGAAGTGTACTAATAAGAGTTAAAAATTATTTTATTTTATTTTATTTTTCTTCTAAATTGTATAAAAAAATTTATCTTAAACTGAACTATGAACTTTGCATGAAACAGACAAAGATATAGTGCACAAAACCTTGGAAACTTCCAACGTCACCATTATCTGTATTAATATTTTAATGGTGCTGCTTTGGATGGAAGATCTTTTAAGGAGGTGCTGCAATGTACTTCAACAGGTGTTAATGCAGTGACATGATGCTGCTTTTTTCCAAGACCAATACCAGTATGTGGAAGAGGTTGGTGCAGAGAATTTTTTACTGGAGAATTGAGTCTGAGGGTAAAGGGCCAAGGTCGATGAGGAGTGACTCTGTTCCTTCTTTTAATATTGATCTTCACGGGGATGTTGAGTCTTGGCTGGATAAGTCAGTGGTGGGTGGGTACCTTAAGGAACACTGTTCATCATAAGGTAGAGGATGACAAAGCTATAGGGAGGACTTTTGAGTTTTGAGATAGAACTCTCCCTCCAAATTTACAAATAATTTATCAAATATATTATTGAAATTACAAAAAGAAGGTTTGGCATATGGCTTGAAGCTATAGGGAGGACTGTGAATTTGCCAAGATTTGGCATATGGCTTGAAGTTTTGCATCAACAAAAGAATGAAGAGGCTTAAAATCACTGGAATCTTGGCCTAATTGATGTCTAAGGATGTATTAATTGTGACCCTCTTTTCCCCTCCCATTCTCTTGTTTAGCTAAAATAAGAGCCACAATACATATGGCCATCAAAAGCACAGCTGCTTGCTCCACTTCCCCTATCTTCTTCCAATATTGACTGCTCTCCCTCCTTGCCTCTTCACTTGGTTGCTGCAACAAAAATTTTCTTTTAAGAGACAAAAATTGTTAAGAGACAAAAGTGAAGTTAAAAAAAAAATAATAATATATATATATATATATATATATATATATATGAAAATGATTAAGAAGTCAAACTTTTTTTTAAAATTTTAAATACACAATAATTATTGAAAATATGTCTCACACATATTATTAAATTATCGTTAAAAATTCAAATTTAAATGAATAAATTAGCAAATTATCCATGTTACTAATATGAAAAAAAAATAGAATAAGTCTTGAAATTGTGTGATGTGCTAACAATTTAAATAAAAACAAAAAGGATCTGAGCTCTAATCAAATTAGGTGCCCACTAGTCACATTGTGGCGGCCATCTAAATTATATATTTTTAGCATACTTCATACGGATATCTATAGCTTATTAGTAATAACTTACAAAATTTATTTCATTACATAATTGTCTAAAATTTATTTTAGAAAATTTCTCAAGTAATAAAGTATTTCATCCGTTTAAAATTGAATATCCACTTCGACTTCAGTTAAAATTAATGAAGTCTTTTGTCTTTAATTTAGTTATCAAATTAAAATTAATATAATGGATTGAGAGACCAATGAGTTAATGAGATGTAAAAATTAATGTAGTGAGCGATGAGATTCATGAATTAGTTAAATATAAATATTTTTAATTAAGGAGGCAACTAATAAAAATTTGGATAAAAATATATTTATTTTAAAAAAATGTATATTTAATTTTAAATAAACTAAAATATAAATGTTTTCATTCACCAATGAAGTAGTTTAGATATAATAGGGTAGAATAATATATTGATGAGTTCTAGTGCTATAATTTTTTATGGTGTAAAAGGTTATGGTATCATATTAGGAAAATGTTAGACGACCTAAATATAATTTATTAATATAACAAAGTAGGTTATTGTTAAGATTATATATTTAAGCATTGAAATAGGAGAAAAAATAATTAATTTGTTCATACGAACTTAGGAAGGAACATAAGAGTTTGATGGCAGTAAGGAAAATTGGCAATTTTAGTCTCCTATTTTTTTTAGTTTGGTAAGCTACGTTCCATTCATTTTTTTATTTATTTATAAGTTCCTTAAAAAATTCATTTTGGCACATACCGCTGTAAACATATGATTTTTAACGATGGTTCATATATCAATATAAATGTATCATGTTTAAAGTGGGTTAAAGAATCGACATCAATATATACTTTTTAATGGTAGTTTGTGAATTATTGTAAGTATACCATTTTTAAGGGTGGTGTGTAAACCATCATAAATTGACAATTTTTAACGACAATTTGTGGACCGTTATAAATATTGATAGTCATAAAAACCTTTAAACGGAAACGATAAGGCTGCCCGTCTTTTGATTTTTTTTTTGTGGCATATAATTATGGTTACAATATGATTTATTGTATGCACATGTTAAAAATACTAAATCAACTACTACACATAATTATAATCACCCCATTAAAAAATTAACCACTATACAATTTCTTCAATATGGCAATAGTTCATACAAAAATAATAAAAGCATAGTCACATCCATCATATAAATTAAAATCCTCAATGACATCCATTTAAAATTTGTACAAACACGTGTCTAAATTAGAGGATATAATTTAAATTAGTTTAAGTTTAAATAACATAACTAAATTATATGTCATCATCTAGCATAGCTATGTTGCCTTTAGGGACATCCATGGCAAATGGATTCGATCACCAAAGTCCTTGGTCTTCCTTCAATAACTTCAAGATTGACATATATAACCGAGGAATAGTTTTGAGCAAATTAAAAAGAAATTAAATACAAAAACGGTTCATAATCATGAGAGAATTGATGGAAAGCAGTTAAGTTTCATAAGCTTTTGGAGAGCAATAGAAAGCATCATGGTGATAAATGTCATTCCTCACCCATCCGTCCACTAGCACATTTTGTGGGGTGAGAATAAGACTACCACTTAATAGATACTTCCAACTGTTAACAAAGTAATTATACTACATTCTTATACTAGTGTACATCTTAATTTGAACGAAATTTTAAATTTTAACAATTGTTATATGAAGACCTTGCATAGAATTTATGAATTGTGAAAGCTACTTAATGACCATTAATGTAGCAATTATCAGAATTAGGACCACATAGATTAATTATAGTTTTAAGTCCACCAATGAAGAAATTAGCATTTTGGAATGTCTAGTAAATTTAGATTAAACAAATTCAAGAGATTCTAGTTTCATATAAAATTATCAGATTACAAGAGTTGGGCTACCAAAATGAATGTCACTCTATCTTTTGGAAAGTTTAGAACCACAAAATCTATCCATTTTTAAAATGCACACCAATAAATTATGCATGCTTGTTGTCAATTTTTTCTTATCACATGATAATAAAATAAGCTTTGTAGATTCTTGACCTTCAGGGAAACAAATGAGAAATTATGCTACGGAAAATGATGTTGGATTGTTCAATTAGTTCACATTAAGAATTTTGGCTATTTGAAGATTAAAAATGCGTAGAATAGAAGGATTTCTTTTTTAAAGACGTGTATGATAATTTCAAATTATAAATTCAAACTGCGTAGAATAGAAGGTTAAATGTGTAGAATAGAAGGATTTCACCTTAGAATGTTGAAACTGCTTTTTTTTTTTTTTGAAAAGTCAGAGAAATTTTATTGCATAAAGATCAACTAGGCAAAGCAGCCTTTACAACAACGAAAGAAAAACAAGGTCCCATCTACAGTTTCATGTCTCCAGAACCATCAATACAATAAAAAAAAAAAGCATGGAAATCATGTTCAAATCAGAAACGTCTAAGATCAACTTAAATAAGCTTCGTTTATTTACATCATTTTATTTTTTATTTTTTACCACTATTCATTCCAATCATACAATTCTCTCTCTCAATCAAAACAAATAGGAATCCACATATTACATCACTCATATTTCATTAATATTTTTACTAAAATACTAAATTTAAAATATTATTCAATTTCTATGTTATTAAATTATTCATTTAAAATAAAATTAATTTTATGAAAACAAATTTTCAAATATTATTAAAATATGAAATTTCATTCGATAACACACTTTAAAAAAATACAACAAAAATTACAATGCAAAAAAAAAAAAAAAAACCTACAAGCCTCAAAAAAGCTCAATGAAAAACCCAATTTGTTTTCCTAAAAAAAAAACCCCCATTTTGTATACTTCAAAATATCAAAACAAAACTCATCATGCATGTGATGTCTACTGCTTCTAACAAAAATACACTAGAGCCTACAAAATTGGCTTTGCAATGGTTGTTTGGAAGAGCAACTCTTTCATCCAATGTGGAGGACCTCATGTTTTTTCCAATTAGTGTGCAACCCACATCCAAGTTACATTTCTCCTCTTGCAACTGCTGTTGGAATTGGTCTAAGACTAACTGATTGAAAATCATGGAAAACATCTACAGTTTTATTGAAACTGCTTTTTCTTAAACCAAAAAAAAAAAAATCAATGAAGTCTTTTAGTCTAATTCAGTTTTTCCCTTAAAATAATGGACCTAATATATAGAAAAAGGCACTTTTTTTTTTAAAAGGATAAACAAAACCACTTGCTTAACATTTTTTTTTCACATTTTCAGGGATTAGTGAATTTTACGTGTCTTATGCACTATCTTCTTTTTTGTTGAAAGAAAAAATATATTACCCTAATTTTTCTTCCACGTTAAGCCATCACATATCTTACTTTTTTGAAGAAAAAATTACATTTATTTTTCCTTTTTTTTGGTTGGGGAGGGGGGGGGGTAAGAAAACCAAAATTTCCTTAAACCTTAAACCATTAAATGAGTTTTATTTCTTTTTCTTTTCTTTTTTTCTTTTTTTCTTCCAGAGAACTCCCATAAGCTCCATTATATTATTAATTGAAACGAATTGTTGAATGTAAATATCCAAATGTAAGGTTTACTATTTTAAAAAATAATCCGTATTTATAGCAATGAAGTGCTACTATTACTCCTTCAAGGTGATGGATCGTTGATTCCAAATATTAGTGAAATATATTTTAGCTATAAATGAGAAAAAATACAATATTTACATATCAATGGGAAAAAACTATAAATTTCAAGGGAAGGACAAGAAGTATGGTAGAGTTAACAAAGCCTTGTTTCACCTACCGAATAGTCGTGGGTTCGAGTTCATAGAACATAACTAAAACCCCGTCCCCATAAAAAAAGGAGGGGAGCTGGAAAGAACTTTTTTCGTAGTTGGTCAAAAGCTATTAGGGCCGAAAAATTGTCCAAGGTGTCCTGTTAGATAAACTCATTGAATTCTAAATATTTAATCTGAAGTCTAAAAATCAAAATTTGAAAATTGAATTAGCTAGTATTTAAAAACAATTGTTTTTTGAGGAAAAGAAACAATTAATCATTGATGTTTGGAAAGTAAAAACAAAAAATATTATTTCAATGTGGTAAAATATGAAAAATATAAATCAACAAAATCTAATCCGTAAACTTTAATTACAAATTAAAATCATTTAATTTGTAATAATTTAATACTATACATTCTAATATTTAATTAAATGTACTATCCGTTGTAACTTACTTCCGCTTTAGTATAGTATAAATTAAATCTATCAATTTATAAAAATGCACACTAATCAATTATGATATATGTTATGATCTGAATATTTTTTCCCCCGCATGATGATATTATGAACATGTGAAATAGCCACTATCAGGGAATTAGTTACGGAAATTAGATAGGCATGCA
>SRSM01000724.1:0-53491 GCA_019593545.1 Apocynum venetum | reverse complement strand
ATATTTGAAATTAACTTTTTTTTGTATTTGATTAATATTTTCATAGATTCTATAGAACATTTATTTAGTTCAATATATCATTGATTGTGCTTGAATTCTAAATAAAGTTAATTTTATTATTTAAAGTGCTTAGTGATTAGATACAATTCTCTACAGGTATGATATCTTTATTCATCTATACTCGAGAACTGACACTATGCATTTGCAGTTGAATTTTTACCATCAACAATGTTATGAAGAAAGTATGGTGTCATGTTTTTTCCTTGATCTCATCATTGTGGCTATGCATTTCAAAGTGATGCATTTTACATTCATGCTAGAATTATTTGTGAATGAAAAACTTTGTCATAAGGTTGAACGAATTCATGAGAACAAAGGGAATATAAATTTCACTTTTATTAAATAAGATAAGATACATATATAAAGTTGAAAGTAGTAAATAAAACACAACAACTACTTATGGTCAATTTTACAAAAAAAAAAAAAAAAACCATAAGTTGCTACCAATATAATACAAATCTAGCCAACCTTTTTAGCCAATTTTCATAATTCAAAAACAAAATTGTTCCAACCAACATCAAGACATTCCCGTCACTATACCAAAAAAGCCACAACAACAAGTAGCAACACATAAACCTATAGTACCTTTCCCCTTCTTATATGATATTTCTTTACTTTTTCTAACTCTAGATCTTCTTTAGTAACCCAAGAATCACAACAATGACGGTTTAACCATTCAAAAAAACCACAATCACCGCTCACATGCAATGAACAATTAAATTTAGGACATTTTTTTAGAAAAACATCGGACAAAGTATTCAAATAACACTTAAGCTTTTCTAAATCCAACTTTTGTACTCAAAATTTTTTTTGCCCAATTTTTGCACTCTAGCTTTTTCACTTCCATCAAGAAAAGTCATTATTAACTTGAAAGGTTGAGCACATGAAAAAAAATGTGACTTTTTACAAGGGCTTTCTTGTCCACACAATAAAGAATTTTTGAGCACCAATATTTCCTCCCAAAAGAATTGTCATGCAACCTATCACATGATATTATACTTCCCATTTATATTTCACTTTCTATTTACACTACCAACCAAAGCTTTGTCCAACATTCATATTCCAAGTGTTATTGTGGTGTACTGAGTTATGTGAAAACCTTATGGATCGACAAGAACCTTTAAAGGAGATTTGCTTGTTGCCCAAATGAGCAAGTCAAATTTAGGGCATTTTCACTTGTACAAGAAAGACCTCTCTAAATAAAGTTATGATTTTTTTTTGTGTAAATGGTGAAGGTCAAACTTGTGATTTATTATAGTGGTTGGACCCTCAAATGTGTAGCAGATCCACCGAGGTAATACTTGGCTTGCTTCGATGAATTCGTACAATAGAGAAAGAAGTGGAATTTGCTAGATGCTTTCTTAGAAAAAACATAAGAGAAAATTGTGAACTTGAAGATTGCATCCAACAAATTGAACCATGAGATTGCAAAATTGAAAACATGGAGGCACCTGCATCTTTTTGCAAAATCAATTTCTTGGGACATGTGCCCAGATTCTAGTAGAAAGGCAAACAATTGTTGCAGCTTGAGTAGGTGCTAGGAGAATGCATGGATGATTATATTTTGGGTAGGGTTTGAGGATGTATTAAGGTAGTTAATGGTTGTTGAATGTGTTTTGGGTGGGGTTTGAGAAGGTCTATTATCAAATGTAGCTTTCTCATCTTGGGTAAGTCCATTATAAAAAAATTATTTGTTATGTGGACAAGAAAACCCTTGTAAAAAGTCACATTTTTATTCATGTGTTCAGCATTTCAAGTGAATAATGACTTTCTTGATGGAATTGGAAAAGTTGGACGAAAAAAATTTCGAGTTCAAAACTTGGATTTAGAAAAAATTAAGGTGTTATTTGGATACTTTGCCTTTAAACATATTTGAAACAAACTACTTATCCCATATTTTTCACACATAAAAATCTTCTTGGTTCAAGATTAGTCCAGGAGGTTGTCATTTGGCTTATTTTCCTAGAGGCATTTTAGGAATGCATAGGACGACATTGCTTCCATCTCGGTGAATATGGTTATGGTTCTCGAGTGAGACTTTGAGGAATGGGAAGAATGAAAATTCAATTATTTCACTGAAGGCAAGTAGAAAGAAGCCTTCGGATCTACCATGTGAATTTTTTCCAATACTTTTCTAACATGCTTCATAGATATATAATAGTAAATTAATTAGTTTTTTAAATTTAGAACAATTAATACTAATAGGTGTTATTGGATGGATTCTATTGAAAAATATGTCAAATGATCTAGTTGGTTGAAGAAAAAAATACGACACCACTTTGACTGAAAATAAATAAATGACCCATTTTGGTAAAAAAAAAAAAGTATAGTACAAGAACTAAATTGACTATTTATGCAAAAAAAAAAAATTTTGAGAGAAACTTTATAGGGAATGAAAAAAATATTTTGCAATTTTTGTCCAAATATGGGATTTGAATTGAATTCTTTAGGTGATTTTTAATTTTTTTTGTAAATAAGAATTATTAGAGTTTGATGTCAACTCTGATGTCAACTCAAGAGAGGGAGAGAGAGAACAAAAAAATCATTAGGATAGAATTCTGATTTCATAACTCCTCTTTCTATGTCATCCAAATTTCATTCCCACATAAAATTGAATCCAATTAAATACATATATATAAAAAAGAGTAATTAGTAAAATTGGTCCCTAACATTGGGACCTTGACAATTAGAGCCCTTATCATTTTTTTCCAATTATTGAAGCCATAATGTTTCACATTTTGGCATATTAAGTCAATTTGGACTGAATCCGTCTAAATTGGTTAAGTCAACATTTTTTTATTTTATTTTAAGATGTCAACTCCTAAGGGGTATTTTAGGTAATTTATTGTTCACATTTTTTTAAATAGAAAAATCTCAATCTTAAAACAAAAGACAAAAAACAAACCCACATTTCCCAACGTCTCTATCTCCTTCTTTCTCCTTCTATTTCTTTTTCTTTTTCTACACATCAAGATCACACTTTTTCTTTCTTAATCTTTATTTTTCTTCTTTATGCAAATCAGAAAAATGTTCCTTCTTTCTTTATGCAAATTATAGTCACTTTTATCGTTGCTCGCAAAGTAGCCATCGTTATTGTTGCTGATCAAACACTAGTAGACAATTCATACCAATGTGGTTCCCCTTTTAGCTTAATAGAATTGTAATGAAGTTTATGTAATATCAACTAAGAACATGATTCTTGGTTTCTTTTATGGTTGGTTTCAAGGGCATTATCATGACCTCAGTGGCAACGGGGAAAATGGTAGCTAGTGGTGACGACGATCATTGGAAATTTGCAGAAGAAATAAGGAAGAAAAAAAATAAAGAATGAAAAACTTGGATGGATTTCTAGAGATGGAGATGAGGAGATGAAGAGAAAAATGAAAGAGACTTGCCGAGTTGGCAGGCGGTGAGGGTGAGAGAAGAATAAGAAAGGAAGAAGGAAAAAAAGTAATGAAAGCAGGAGAAATTTTAAGGATAAAAATATCTTTAAAAATCACTTTTTTGAAAATAGATTAAAATAAATTACCTAAAATACTCATTTGGATATATTCAATTTAAATTGATTCAATTTGAATATTACGTTCAAAATGTGAAACATTAATGATATAATAATTGAAAAATAAAACTAATAGGGGCTCTAATTGTTAAGTGACCAAACTTTAGGGGCCAATTGAACCAATTACTAAAACAATTATTGTATTTATTATTATTAGGCTTTTCACAAACTCAAAGGTGCTTTCCAATTTCATATACAGATCAACCTTCATCAACATTACGTGGTTTAGATCTATTCCAATTTCAATCACCTTATTCATCATCCTTTCCAGAGATCTGAGTATGGATTTGATGAAAGTGTTTGATCAAACTGTTCGAGAAATGTAAGATTTTTGGTTATTTTTGTGTTCGATCTCGAAGTTTTAATTAATTGAATTGAACTTCCTGTTTTTTATTGGATTTTTTTTTTTTTTGTATTATTGCAGAAAGAGGGAAGTTAACTTGAAGGTGTTGAAGGTTCCCGAGATCGAGCAGAAGGTAACTACAAATGTTTTTAAAAAAAAACAGAGATTGATAACAAATATACAATGATTTGAAGTATTACTTCTTCAACGTAGAAATTCTGTGTATACTTATAAATACTTATGAATATATCGATGGTATTATTGAAACCTTTTGTATTATTGCGCTTTTTTTTTTTTCGCGCATGTTTTCCAATTTCTATCATGCTTAGTCAATATATTTGTGCAATCAGAATGGTTGTTTTCCCCACTTCAATTTATTCTTGAATTTATGGGTGGTTTTGTACGATAGAAGGATGAATAATAACTCTTTGAGCAAGGTGGATGCTAGGCATATTCCTTGATAGAAATTTTTGAGAGGTTTGGTTTTTGAGAATCCAGATAAAGTGTTTATGGCATTAGGACATTGTCGCTTGCTCAGAGCTAGTGTGCCTGACAATTATTGCAAAAACTTCATCCTGTAGTGGCCTCTAGGTAATCTTGAGCTAATATCTTCCTCAGTCTAATTCAGTCGAGGAAGTTATTTATTTTCTCTATGTGGCATTAGGTCAGTCGCTTGGTATGCTTGAAATGCTTTCTAAAGTACAAATGATAGCTTCCTCTGGTAATGACCATTAGGTTCCCAGCTATCAGCACTTGATGGAAAAGCTACGTGGTATTTAATGAATATATTTTTTTGTGCTTTTCTTTTAAAATTTTATATTTAGCAAAACAAAGTGCCATTTGGTTTGGCATACATAGTATGTTGGAAATTTGAAAGATTGAGAATTTTCTCAAAACAGAACATTTTCAACTATCTCCTTCAGTTTCAATTGAAGCACCACATTAAACTGGATTGAGATATTGGAGAGCATTTGATGATATACTATTTTCCCACTGTTCCCTCAATAAGTTTCTATGGGCTAACCTGAATTTCACACCCTTTTCTTTTCAAGTGAGACTAATGATGTAAGTATATTTGATATTCATTTTATTTTACGAATGTGGACATTGTTTTGGAATATCCAAAAATAGAAACAAAGACCAGTTTTTGGAAATGGAGGGAGTATTTGATGTTCAAAATGAAGGTTTTGGACCAATTTCCATTACAAGTTTTCTGAAAGTAGCCAAATGCCCAACTCTTCCAGACTTTTTGTTTTGACTGTAGTTTGTAGTAACTTTCACCTAAAGCATTGTTCAAGAATCGACCGCTCTTTGTAAACTAGGCGAAAGGGTAAGAGGAGTTGCTTCTTTAATATTGGAGTTAGAATTGAAATTGTGTTACCTTGCTTGATCAATTTGGCTGGATTTTATTGTGCCCTTTTGGTTTATAGCTACTTGTTTAAGATTACAGTTTTCAATGTCAAGGATTCTTTACAACTGTATTACTAGGCCCAAAGTAGGTCAACATGTATATTATTCAAACTTAATCCATGCTTCCAAGATTTTGCATAAAATTAGACTTTTGCTCTCTTTCCTTTACTTAGTTAAAATTCTGGCAATGTAAAGTTATTTATTTCAAACTGTGAGGATATTTCTTCCAATGTGCTTTTATGATTCATCTGTATATGGCTTCTTTGATGACATATTTACATCACATAGGTGTTGGATGCAACTGATGACGAACCTTGGGGTCCTCATGGTACAGCATTGACTGAGATTGCACAGGCCACAAAAAAATTGTACTGATTCTTTCATGATCTGTGCATCCAAATACTTCTTGGAACCCCCCTCCTTCCTTTTTTCCCTTCATTTCCTCTTTTCTTTACAAGTTGTTATTATAGGGATATAATTTGCATAATCTGGCTGATCTATTGAAATATGATGCAGCTCAGAGTGTCAGATGGTTATGAATGTTCTATGGACAAGATTAACCGAAACTGGCAAAAACTGGCGCTATGTCTACAAGGTAGTAACAAAATTTCTATTGCGAGTTGGAACTTTGTGGTTAGACCACTAAAGTGAATCAAAAGAAAAAAGAAAGAAAAGGATTCTGATTTTTTTTCTCCCTACAGGCATTGGCTGTGATAGAATACTTGGTGGCACATGGATCTGAGCGTGCAGTTGATGACATTATAGAGCATACTTTCCAGATTTCAGTATGTTATTCATTTTTTTTATTTGCCATATTCTCATTTCCCCTTCCCTAATAAATGGTAGATTACCTTGTTTTCTTTACATATGAAAATTTTATTTTCATTTGGTTCTTACATGTTCGTATGCTATTCATTTTTTTGATTTGCCATATTCTCATTTCCTTCCCTAATAAATGGTAGATTACCTTGTTTTCTTTACATGTGAAAATTTTATTTTCATTTGGTTCTTACATGTTCGTGTCTTCTCCTATGTCAATTAAGTCTCTTGCAAGTTTTGAGTACGTTGAGCCAAGCGGTAAAGATCTGGGAATTAATGTGAGGAAGAAAGCAGAAAATGTTGTGGTTCTTTTAAATGACAAAGATAAGATACAAGAGGTCAGAAATAAAGCTGCTACAAATCGTGATAAGTATGTGCTCAATCTTAGTGGGGGCTTTTAATCCTCTGAGCCTTTTCCTTGAATCAAATGTGGAATTAAGATTTTCTGACTTGTTAGGTATGTTGGTCTTTCTTCATCTGGAGTAACGTACAAATCAGGCTCTGCCTCGTTCACTAGCAACAGCTTTCAATCCAGTGATCGATATGGAGGTTTTGGCAGTGAAAAGGATGATGATGATTTTAAGGTTAGGGAGAAGTCTGATCAGGATAGTTCTGCCAAATCACGACGAGACTCTGCTAGCAATCTTGGGAATGTGTCACGAAAGGGTTCTTCTCGGTATGGCAGGTTTGTGCTATTCTTGTTCCCCATGCCCCCTTTTATCATTATTATGAACGAATTAAAAAAAAAAATTAAGTTCTATTTGAATTCTTTTCAGTTAGTTTAAGTATAAACCACTCGTTTGCCTGTACAATTGCCATAGCCTCTTTTTTATTTTATTTTAAGGGATCAAAGTATATTTTTAATACTTGGGCAAAAATATACATGTGTGCAGTGTTTATTGCTCAATTGAGCTATGAACAGACAACAGTTCTACAACTTGGACCAAACTTTTCTTAACTACCCATAGTGACAAAAATCTGGTTCATAAGTTTCTCAGTTCCTGTAATACCATATTAAATGGGCAACTTGTCTGAATATCAAATTCCAATGTTTCAGCCCTGCTACTTTTGTGCCTTTGTTGCCATGATTGAGACTAACCCACTCATTAGCTGTAGTGGTACCCCAAAAGCTCAAGCTGAAAGTTGCCCTAGACTTCATCTCTGTAAACTCATGATTTGTTCAATCTCTTGGGAGTTGGGACATACTTGGGAAACTACTTGTTTCTTCATTTTCACCATAGACTGAGAGAAATGAGGAAAGGAAATTTTTTTTTTTTATCTTCAATTACATTTGATTTTTCCTCTGATTATTTTCTATTATCAGAGTAGGTTGCGTACCCCAAATGACGAGAAAGGAAACAAATACATTCCCCTTCTTATCATGGGCTGAAAGTTCTTCCTGGGCCTTTCTTTTCTGTCCCAGTCTACAAGATTTACCTGCCATGGATACTGAATAATCAGTATTTTAGTATTTTGAATCAGGAATTACTACCCTCACTTATCTTGCTAATCAAATGAGAATTTTTAACTGTTGATTTGAGTCATATTTTATTTTTCTTTTTTTGTGCTTGGTTTTTGGCTGAACTTGAATGCATTCTGCAGCAAGGGTCGAGAAACAACTGGTGCATCAAAGACAATGACAACTACAGATGGTCCTGACCAATATCCAACCATTCCGGCTCAAAGTTCTAGTACTCCAATGAACAATTATGACGAAGATTTTGATGATTTTGATCCCCGTGGAACTTCTAGTGCTAGTAAGCATTTGGTTACCACTTCCTGCATGCATTTCATTTTCTAATCCACATATAATTTGACTCCATTTGACAGATGGATCTATTAGATTTGTTGATCTGTGGTATTTTATGTATATAGATGTTCATTAATTTGGATTATGTCAGTTTTTCTACTAGAAGCTACCCAGTCATGTTTTTGCTAAGTTTATTTATTTCTTTTTGACGAAAATTCTTGTGCTTATCCATTGTACAAATTCTTTTACCCAGTAAGTATGCTTGTGTTAGAGGTATTACAGCTAGTGTTACTAACATTTCAAACCTTAACTTGTTATTTATCCAAAAAAGAGAGGTTTTATTCTATTAATAAGATTGACCATTTTGTAAGCACCAGGCTGTGGTTGGCCTAGGTCAGTAACAAGATAAGGCCGACTCTTGAACCTTTCAAGCTTTTTTCTTTTTTTCCACTGATGTTCTCCCTTTTTTCCTTCTCTTTGCTAATTTGTGCAAATGTGCTATATTTATCTCCCACACAGAGGAAGTTGCATTCGATAGTAATTGGAGGTTAAATTTAGTCCTTTCAATTCATTCTCTTGATTGAACTCTCAGGATTAGTAACACAGAAATATTCTCCATCTCATGTTGCTATTGCACTAGTGCATTGCTTTAGGCCCTTGTCAATTATCTCAATTACTATGCTTTTACCTTTTCCTTTTTTTTTTTAAATAAAAAATTAGCTTTATAAAGTTATTTCTGAGAAGCTACATACTCTTCAAAGCAACTTGATTTTTTTATTCATGCTATTGAAAATAAGAATGTTATATTAATTTTTTGGACTTTCTCTTTCCTTTTGGGAAAGCCTTTCCAAGAGTTTAAAATGAGCTTCAACAAATGAGAATAACCCATGGTAACATTATCTTTTAAATCAGATGAACTCCTGCCTAATGGCTACCATTTGTCCAAATGAATTCAATTTTAGAATCTGTGATGCCTCTGTAGGTAGCTTTGTTTCCTAGTTTGCTGAATCTGGCTTCAGCTTCTTAGAGTGTGTTTGGATGAGACATTTTTAAATTCTTAAGGAATTTTAAAATGAATCAATTGAAAATTTAAAATTTTAAAATTGCTTGTTTGGAAGTTTAGAAAAATGAAAAGATATAGATGTGTGAAAAGTAATATTTTGATAATTACATATTTTGTGAAATAGTGAAACTTTCCTAATATGATAATAGAGAAAAATAAAAAACAATGAAGAAAGAGAAAATAATAAAGTTTATCAAGATTTAGTTGTGGAATTTGAAAAAAAAGGCTATTTAGGTGGATTTTAAATAAGGGATTTCAGGGGTTTAAAATCCCTTGTTAACAAGCCAATGATTTAAAAAAATTGCTAACTAAATTACACAAATAAAGATTTTATTATATAGACTTTTGAAAAGATGGATTAAAATGAAAACCCTTCTCAAAAATCTCTGTCCAAACACACCCTTAAGGAAATTGTGGAAGAATCTGCTTCTTACTGATTCCTAGTGATGAGTAATTTATTCCTATCTACTGTTGTAGACTGAGGAGTATTGCCGGCATACAATTATTTTGTTTATAGAAACACTTTTCTCACCCTTTTATGATGTTTCTTCATTACATCATTAGAAAATGTTCCTTTTGATTTTTTCTGTGATTTATGTCCCAATACCAAGTATCTCTTGATGATATTAGTTCCTTTTCATGATGATAATAATAATGGTGTTTTGTTAGATGGAACAATTCAAGGTCTATTCCCTGTCATTTGACAGGGAATAGTGATTGGACATGCAGACACATACATTGATAATAGGTAGCAGGACCATGGCAAGGCCATAATTATATTATAATCTATTCTACCAGCCTTGTGCTCATATCTCCAACCAAAGGACAGCCCTCTTGCGATGGGATTAAGAATTTCTTAGAAATATAGAAAGAAAGAAAGTTCTGGGCGCTATTTTAATGACCAGTATACTAGAAGCCAAGAATTAACTGGCGCCAGGTTTCTTCCTAATTGGATTTAGTTCTTGTGGTCATTCCTCGATTGAGATCATTGTTCCTGCCATGCTTTCTTGCCCTAAATCATAATGTACGTTTTATGGTTTGCCGTTTGTTTACACTCAAAATTTCCCTCTGATTTTCTTTTTCACCTTGTGGTGGACAGAGCCTTCTACAGGAACTTCGAACCAAGTGGATCTTTTTGAACAAAACCTTATTGGTGACTTGTTGGATGCACCAGGCCCTGTTGCCACACAGAAGCCAGCCACTCAAAATGATTCATCAGAGGTTGATTTATTTGCTGATGCTACTTTTGTATCTGCAACATCCCCATTGGAAGCAGGGGGGAGTTCTGATGGTCAGGTATGCCACCACCTACACCTCAAAGAAAAAGTGCATGTATTAGAGCAGCACATAGCGTGATGTTAATATAAGGAAGCATCATATTGACTCTCTGTTTTTGATTATGTCATGGAACCATAAAATGAAATTTTTTATATAACCAAACTATTCTGTGTGCCTTACTGTGATGGTTGATAGAAATTCATTAACACTGGCTATTAATGGGATATACATGATTTTTATTCTAAAATATGCCAGTGTCATGCTAAGATGAAAGCATCTGTTGGGATGAACTCTGAGAAAAATATCCTTGCTGATAATAGTCTTTTCTGTAGGTTATCTTAACATTAGAACTTAGAAGTGCATTTGGCTAATTGAGAGATACATCCTAGTGAAGGAACGGGCTTAAAAGGCATGGCCACCAGTTGCTTTGATAGGTACTAATAGTTGCTTTAAAAAATTGTTAAGAGGGGGTGGGGTGGTGTTGGATCAAGCATGCTAAAAAGAAGCAAACTTGGGTTTCAGCTCAAAATAATCAAAGTTTTGTGCATTCCTGTTTCCTGCTCTCTCTCTCTCTCTATATATATATATATTCGCTTTTTTTTTAGGATGGAAATGGCATGCTTAGGCAAACAAGGTTACAGTCGGGGGTAGGAGGGCCTCTTGATCTTGATTAGTAATCTACTGTTTAAAGTTCTCTCTTGTGATTTAAACAGTATGTATTAATTTTGAACATCAATAATGGATGTTTTATCCACTTATTTCTTTTCTTTTTGTTTTGAGAGAGATATGATGCATAATCAGATAACTTTTTTTTGGTAGTGGTAAAATTTAACAAATATACAGTCTGCTTTGTCTGAACACTAACTTTAGTTTATTGATGTGTTGATCTGCTTGTTTTTATAATTTTTGAGGGATTCATATTCCATGGTAACCATATATTGGATTTGCAGGAAAATGTTGATCTGTTTGCCACCCTGCCTGCTGCTTCGCAGAAAAATGTGGATCTATTTGCCTCCCAGCCTGCCCCTTTCCAGAAAAATGTTGATCTATTTGCCTCACAGCCTGCTCCTACCAGTGCAGTGTCTTCAACAGTGGATTTTTTATCTGCACCTGATCCTGTCACACAATCAGCTACAGACTCTGATCAGAAGAGCACTAGTACAGTTGACCCATTTGCGGCAATTCCACTAAATAACTTTGATGGCTCTGATCCTTTTGGAGCATTGGCCCAAAATCCTGGTAATGCCAGCAGTGTCAGTAATTTGAGTGGATCTTCTGTTGAAACTAAGCCGAACAGCCACAACTCAAACGGGTCTACTCTTGAGATTAAGCCTGCACCTAAGAAGGATGCATTTCAAGTCAAGTCAGGAATATGGGCAGATTCTTTGAGCCGTGGAATAATTGATCTTAATATAACTGCACGTAAGTTTTCTTTTATGGATTTTATAATCTTAGAACGGTTAAATGTTCTTCTACATATTAATCATAATAGGTGAACACACACATCTGAGTAGAAATGTAATGACCTCTGAATGTGCACAGCAAGCATCTGAGTAGAAATGTAATGATCACAGCCAACGGATTGTAATTGGACGAATCTTTGAATTTTAAGCACATGACTAAGCTTTAGAACTGTTATCATGTTCTGAGAGTATGGCAATCGTACACAATAATCATTAAGCAGAACAGAGACAGTTGAGTAGCTGGCTCCACATATAAATCTGATAAAGATATTGATAGAGTTTGGATGTAAATCTCATCATAAATCTCATCATAAACTAATTGAGGTGGGTGACCCAGTTTCCACAATGTAGTTGCAATAAGGATTTAAAAATGGATGTGTAGCAAATTGAAAAAGATGTAATGAGAAATAACTATCAACAGTTGAGATTTTGTGGTTCTGGTCCTTGTAGAATATAAATATCTTGAAAACCATTTGAAGAAGTTGGTTTTTCATTCTCAACCACAGCCCCTAGAGCTACCAATATGTGAGATTTTGAAGGTAAAAAGTTGGGCAGTATGTGCCTCTGGCTGTTCGTGAGCAGAGAATTAATGCTAGCTGAGACTATGGTAGTCAAGGCACTCCTTTCTTCAGCTACCACCCTACGCCAGGCAGCAATGCTTTATTTATGTATACATGCTGACATATCTAGTGCTTTTATGTAGAGAAGTATATTCTCTTGTAAAAGGGGTGGAAAGCTTTTCTTGAGGTTCTACTGCATTTGATTCTTTTGTCCATCTACTGCTACAGCTAATCTTGTCCATTCATTGCATTTCTTCTTTGCTTGTTTCTTGAAGATAAATGACCTTGTCCTAATAAAAATAAAAATAAAAAAGGAAAAAAAGGATGGGCAACTCTTGATTGATTAGGTGAGATTAGTTTTTTTTCATCCACCTTTTTCCTGATTTTTTATGCAATTGCAGCTAAGAAGGTCAACCTAGCAGATGTCGGCATCGTGGGTGGTCTGTCAGATACATTTGAAGAGAAAGACAAGGGATCCTCGACTTCATTTTACATGGGTGGAACTATTGGTTCAGGATCTACCTTTGGTAAATCTGGGTACAATTCAGCAGCATCAGGTGCAGATGATTTCTTCTCAAGCTTGAGCAACCAACAGTATCAATTTGGTGGCTACAAAAAGTGAATTTACTTTCTACTTTGCAAATTTATTCATCCAATTTGGATTTGATTCTTTAGAGTTTTGACCAAAGGATGATCGGTGAGCATGCTGATCACTTTATAATTGGGAAGATGATCGGTGTTATGTGCACTTTCTGTACTGGATATCGTTCTGTCAGGTAGCTTGTGATCAGTTGCATGAGGCTTTATTGGGAAAGGAGAAAGATGTTTTTTATTTGTATGTTTTATCTGTAAATTCATTGTTTCTCTGTTTCCCATGATAGTAACCATGGCTTTATGAATATTCTCATTTAATTTCAAATACCTGCTAATAAGGTAAAAAACTGAACATAATTTTCTTAGACTCGTAGATAATATCGCCCCTTGTTCCACAGTGATGTTGCTAATGCAGGCAAGAGTATGATCCAATGATTAAATAGGAACTCCTAGTTAGGAAGTCCACTGTGTTGAGTGGTTGACTATTAAATCTCAAACACAAACGACACCATCAGTGACTGAAGGCCAACTGAAATATACTAGCATCAATTCAGACGATTCACTCCAATTATTTATGTACAACATGACAATAATCTATTTTGGGGAGGAGATTATCCCGTTTCTTTCTCCACTAACTGTACTGTACTGTAAGGACCAAAATACAGCCACGAGGATAGCAAGATTTAGAACACGTCCAGCATCCTCCCCCTCAGCATTGCTTCTGCTTTCCTCACTTGCTTCACTGGTCCAATAATGAAAACCTGAACAATAGCCAGAGCATAACATGAATGGATAATGAAGTTTGGCATCGATTCTTTTTATCTTCAAATGATTCAATTATAGATTACAAGAGTAACAACCAACACAATACTCATCATGAAGCAAGAAAGTTTAAGATTTTCTTGCCGACAAGCTTTGTTTCCTTTATTCAACAATTTTCAAATATCTTGTTGATGGGAAGATTGAATTGGGCATTCAGTTCATCTATGAAGACCCAGAGTTTTCTCAGAGGTATCTCAGAGAAGCAATACTATATATTGATATGTAGTGTGAAAGAATGAAGTATTTTATGGTACCCTTCATGTGCGAAAGCTGTAGATCTCAAGAGTCCTCATGTAGTTGACACTAGTGCTGGGTACATTCTCCTACTACTCTAGGAGACTAGCACAACATATATGGTCCACGCAGATATGGACAAAAACATCCACATTTCTCTCCCAAAATTTATTCTTAACCAAGTACAACAGTATGCAGCCCACAGATTTGAAGACCAATTGGTCCAAAGATTGGAAATGAACATTCCTATTTTTGAACAAAAAAAAAAAACAACAGAAATTTCACAACAAAAAACAATGACATGCATACTGAAATGCAGGGCCTTCTAAGGTGAAAAAGCAAAGTGGCATAATTGCAGTATCAGTGGGTAATGCCTAACCCTGTTAGGAATTGTTTGGGTGACTTACAAAAATTGTATTTGAGAGACGAATTTAAAGGTGCTATGACAAGGCTATGCAAGGAAACTAATGTGGATGCAAGGCATAATATAAACTAACCTTGTCTGCAGGTCCCTTTGCACCTCCAATGAGTATTTCAGCACTGGAAAATATATGCATTGTAGGTTAAATATGTAATGGATTAACAAGGGGGAAAAAAAGTTGGGTAAGAATATAAAAAGAACCCACAGATACAAAAACATACAGACCCACAGTTTTTTTAATATAGTTTTATTTTATTTTAAATAAATACATCTTGTTTATATTCAGATATACACCTTTTAAATACAGTTTGCATCAAATTCCTGGTGTTTGCCATTGAAGAAGATACTATTACCACTGGCAAAAACTACTTTGATGTTTTATCTAAAAACAAACTTCACTCCAAAAGAACTATTGAGCAATTTTTCTGATGAATAACAAATCATTTGCATCCTTTTCTCTGAAAGGTATATCCTAAGCATTTTTTTCTTTTTAAAAAAACTTTAAATTCAATAAAAGGAAAAGATAGTCTTTTGCTATTCATCTTGAAGTTCCTCACATTTTCAATTCAATAAAACAAGTGCAACTAATACATTCCAATTCGTAAGTGGATTATTTTGAAAAGGGGAAAATGTATAGTGTGTGAGAAAGAACATACTTGCAAGATTCCTTAATTGACAAGATAGAAGCTCCTCGTTTTCCAATAACACGTCCCATTTTCCCAGGAGGAACATCAAGAACTGACAAGATTTCTTCCTCCACTGGAGCATTTTCCTCAGCAATCAGATTATCTGTGATGATAAATCACATCAGATGTTTACCAGACCATAACTACTGGTGGTCTCTAAACATAAATATGGAGCAACACTTTCCTGCAGTTAGGAGCTCTGGGAGTAGAAAAATCCATCAAGGTTTTGAATTTCCTCTTTTTCTCAAGAGAAGTGATCTGGCATGTTTTTTCTAACTCTATTTTACAATTACAGTTAGTTTAGAAAATAAGTATGAACCATATATATGTAGATAGATAGAGAGAGAGAGAGAGGGCTTCTCAAAATCCAATACCATCTTCTTGTCTTTAGACTAGTGTTGTAAATCTATTGTCTTAAAAGATTTTTCCCTGCTCACTAATTCTAGGAAAATAAAATCAACATAATCATGTAGTGTTCTTGATTAAGAAGCCTATGCAAAACTTGAATCTAAGGAGGCCCAATATCCAATATTCAATTTGTCCCCTTGAGTTGGATTTTAACCTTGTACAAGAGCGTGATTCAATGAAATGATTCTCCATTTAATTCAAATTTCCAGGATATACAAATGATTCTTTAACTTTCTATCCTTACTAAGATAAAAAATCAGGGATATCCTAATCACAATGCAAAATGTAAACTTAAGATATTTTTTCCATTCGATTCAACATTTCTTGATTTTGTTGTCCTCATGAACTTAAACCCCAATCACCTGAAATTATGATAATAAGCCAAAGGAGGTGTCAAATAATCTAGGTCAAAGAATAAACAGTTCAAGAATAACCATATGTGCAAATGCTTATTTTTTTTAGATAAAGATCTCATTGTCCATAATCAAGCAGATAGAACCAAAAGCCAAGCCAAAAGAAGAACATAAATGAGTTGCCCATCAGAAGTTCAATCAATACGTTTGCCTATATCTAAACCCATGTATAGAGTTAAATAAATCAAAATCCCTTCAGGCTTATCTTTCTTTTATTTATTTATTGGGGGGTGGTTTGGACTAGATAGAAATAAACCTGGAACTGCAGGAAGAGGTGGCCAATCTGCAAAGTCATTATCATTGATGCAGAAACATCGACAGTAGAGAGCACCACGAACTGAAAGATACCACAAAGATCTCTGGTTCAATTTCTCTACCATCTTATGATAGATAAACAGGAGAAAGCGAACATCATCCGCAGCTGCACGGACCATCAGTTCAGATAATGGTCTGTATGTCCAAAACTTAGGGTCCTGAAAATAAAATGGGTGTAATTAAAAACAAAGAAGGCAGGTAACTATGACAAGTACATTGCTTCAAACTAGAACAGTAAGCACAGAAAACCTTTTAGCAAGAAAATGGAAACAGAAAAATATTGTCTTCGTATTTGGAGGAAATATATTGAACATAATTGTAACAGCTTAACAAGCTTACTTTAGTACTTCTGTTCTATAGCTACTCAATCAGAGATAAAGATGTCTGGAACTGGAGATCTATATTAAGTTACAAGAAGAGTGGAGCAATCCAGAAGGTGCTAGATCTAATACTCCATAAAGTTATGACAACAACGACAAATTAGAACATTTAACAAAGGTAAACAGTAGGCTGACATATCTTGCTCCTAACTATAGTAACATCCCTCCCTGCTAAAAGGGGAAAAATGAAAGAAAAAAATAAAATAAAATAAGACAGTATGAGAATAGTGGTTAGAAAGTAAACTCAATAAAAAGAACTAGAATACGCACATAGCTACATGCATGCATATGGGCATGCAGTTGGAATTTCAATTAGAGCAACTGTAGCAAGTAGAAAAATCAGAATCCAATAAGAAACTTAACAACCTATACCATCAATAATCATGATGACAGTTTCTTCATCCTTCAAGCATGAGCAAGATAAAACTAACCTGCCTCAAAAGGACACGAACTTCTTCTTTCTCAGCATATGATATACCTGTGAAGAAAATTAGGCAAAGTGACTACTCAGGAAATGAAGCCAAATAGCATTATACTAGTTAAAAGACATAGTGAAGACAAATTAAGGCAGCATGCACAACAAATAAAATAGGAAATACAAAGTTATGTCAGTAGAAATACATGGAAAATAAAAATAGCTGCTTTGACTGAACATGTATTGGTTTTAGAAGGATAAATAGAACTCTTCTATGGTACATATACGATTTTTTATGGGAGGGCGCGCCCGGGTGGGGGGGGGATGTCATAAGTGGATGTGAGCAAAATTTAACAAGAAGATAAAAGGAGGAATGAGCCTTGTTAAAGCATCTCGATGTCAATAAGTGATGCGGATGTTAATACTAATGAAAAGGTGCATGAAATCTAGATTTTACTCCATTTTTTTTGTATGATAAAAGCATTTTATAAGAAGAGAGAAAAAAGAAAAAAAAGAAAAGAAAAAGAGAGGAGGCATTTCCTAATTTCCATTTCATTGCTCCCCTTTTGGTGAACCATGGAGATGTTGCAGAGAACTAGAGAATATATCTCTTTGGAGTCCATTGTAGATCCAACAAAATGATGTGGAGATTATATGATGTAATGATACTTAGAATCATGTGTTTGGAATCCTAAATTCAACTTCAATTACAGCTTGAATCTTCAATTACATACAATTAACAAGCCAGTTCCAAATAAAACTTTAAAATTATTCTTGCAAATGTAACAACTATAGATTGATATCTTGTACTTCATTCCTCGTTCCTGATTGCTTTATCACAATTCACAAACATTAGCCATCGAGCATCAAACAATCAACTATATCCCTCAACTGCATAATTTTATTACATTACTCATTTCTTCTTCTTTTTTTCCCCGCATCATGTTTTAGCCAACAACTTCCAAAAAATTAATCACAATGTTCATGCAACAGATGTATCAACTAGAAAGAAGATCCGTGAAGAGAGCTTAATCCATACTACAAATGAATAGTGAGGGGTACCAGTTGCTATAGCTGAGGAAAGTTCCTGTAGCTGATGTACCACATCTATGACATTTTCACATGTTAAAGAAACAAATGCTATCCCTGCTTTACTGCATGAGGCTGCTAACATTATCAAAGCCATCAATCAAATGCTTAATTTGCAAAAGTGACATGGAGGATTCTATTGTTTAGTTGAAGTTATTATCTAAATTCATAGTTGCATCCCATTCATATTCTTTATTTCTCTTTCCAATGATTCATGATAAGATGCTCACAAATCTTCCCTCTACAATTTTGAGCACAAAGGAACCAAATTTAGTTAAGTTTCAGGCTTAAAAAGCCAAGCTTATCTGAAAAATGCTTGAGCTCGACCAAAGTTTGTAGGAGTCAAGCAAACTCATGGTAGAATACAAAGCTCAAGTTCAACTAGGGCCTACTCAGTACTCAACCTCAAGCCTGAGACCAAGCCCCAAAAAGAGGCCTTGGATAAGACGGTAATCAGACTTTCAAGTTTAAGGATAATCATGTAAATACATGTAGGCAAGCAAGAGAAAGGAAAAGCAGTAGCTCAATTGGCTCATCTCCCCTATTTAGTGGAAGAAGATTCAGCTATGCAAAATCCAATCTGCTCATGTTTAAATACCTCTGACCATCCAAAAGTATATGACATTTAGCAAGAGTTCAGGACATCATCCTAAAGAGCAAAGTAATCACAGAGCATTTCATATTACAACCATAGAACAAAAGAAAAGATAGTAAAACAGACTAAACACCACAATAAGATGGGTCTGCGAGGAGGCCGACAAATGATATGTAGTCATCAGGTCCACGTACATGTCCTTCTTGCTCCTTAATCAAAGAATGAGAAATCTGCTTGTGGAACAAGAGTAAAAAAATAGAGATTGACAAGAACTTTGTAAATGCATTAGACAGAAAACAAATTAGAATGTGCAAAGGTCCAGAAATAAAGCAATATCAAGTTAACTAGAAATCAAATTCCTTCCCTCACAATTGATACAAAATTCCTCTTTTGGTAAAGCTAATCTGCTCTCAGACAATTGCATTACAACTAGTAGAAAGCAAGGAGAGAAGAACTACTTAAATCTCTCTCTCTCTGTGTCTTTTCTTTTCTATGGTCACGAAAAGTAAAAAAGGGATTGTTAATAATAAACAAGGACAGAAATTTAATGGTAGGAAGGAGGCAAACCTGGGTATCCACAACATTATGCAGCTTGATGCCAAATTGAAAATACAATGCCTGAAAATTAATATGAGCGAGAACTATCAAATATGGAACATCCAATCTAGCACATGAAGGCACAAAAAAAGAAGAAATCAATAAGAGACCTCACTATCTCGTTTGCAGTCATGAATAACTTTAGTGATGTAATTAGACTCAAGTGCAGGCTTACAGGCTTTCACAAGTGCCTCTCCACCTTCAATCGCATCAACCAAATATATTGCATCTGGAAAGGCAAGCTGCAGAAGATGTGAAAATTTAGCAACTAAATATAATATGAAAGAGCAGATGGGTATTAATGATAAAAGTTGATAGTCCAAACAGAGTCTGAGCAGACAAAGCAAATGTGTGTAGTCTATTACTATGACCTATATTATATTCCTAAAAGTTCGAAGTTTTAATGCACATGCATTAAAATGTAAGAAGACATAAATAGCTGTTCAATATTTTATAACTGCAGTTAAAATCTTTTTATCGTTTGTGAATAGATGTCTGAGAATGAAAAAAGAAAGTTTGCACTGTAAAAACATAAAATTAATTGAAAATGTATAGTAAGATCTATCACCAAGTCAAATGATTAACAAAGGATTACCTGCATAATACAAAGAGTCCCATGGCGACAAAGATCAACACCCTCACAGTCGAAACCAATAACTAGTTGCCTCTCATGGGAAGGCTCCAAGAATTCAATTGGAAGTTGAGATACTTGGGTGACAATATGAATTGGCACCGGTGACAAGTGAGCTTCATCCTCTAAAGTTTTCCCACCTACAAAGGAAAGCCATAAGAACCTAGACCTTTATAATATCCTAAAGATCCAGTCCTTAGATGTAAGTCTTACTAGAACATACGAAAAGTATCATTAAAACATATCTTCAGTACTTCAAAGAAAACATAGTACTAACAGCTAAGAACAACCACCCCTGTTCCTATCACACAGCTAGGTTGAGGTCATAGTGTACATTCATAAAACAGCCTTAATCTTATACTACTTACCACAGATGATTTAAACACATTTCATTTGGGCCATACGTTGACTAATTTCCATAATGCAGGGCAGAAGCAAAATAAACAAGTACAATTAGTACTTCAATGAAAACAATTATGCAAAGGGAATGTCTCAACCACAGTCTTTCAAATTATCATTCCAACTGGCATCAAAATAAAGAAATCATCTCAACCCAAAAAAAAAAAAAAACAAACTAGATTTTTTAGTCTCCAACCCGAACCATAACTTAAGCAGAAAATGGACTTCACATAAATACCACAAATATAGAACTGAAGCTGACAAACCCCACAACAAATCAAAGTTGGTAGTGAAAAAAAAAATTCTGAAAGAAAAAAACCGGAAAACTAGAAATACAACAAGAAAGCCCGCCCCATTGGGTTAGAAACTAGAAAACACGTGATTCCCCTCGCCGAACCAACAAAGCAACTCAGTAAATTTGAGTTAATTAATCCCATCCACTTTTTTTTTCCATAAATTACGACAAAAGCCTTTCAAGAAACAAAAACCCAAAACAAATTAATCCAAACAGACAAGAAACGTTGATACATCAAATTTGGATCAAATGACAAATAAAGATTTCAAGAAAAATTGATATTACCAGGATCGGGAGGCACAGGAATGAGGGTTCTAGGAGGAGAGGCCATGCCAACATCGAAATCCCGAAAGCAGATTCAAGAATTTGAATAAATTTTCGAGCTTCCTTATTTTCTAGTGAAAGTGCATATGAATATATGCACAGAGGATTTTTGTTAGAGAGAGAACTGAGAAGTATGAAACCGATACTACAATCTGGGTCTGAATATACTAGGAAGTGAACCGTAACACCTTTTATATGGGCTAGCCATGTCCCACGCACGTGATAATTTTGTAATTTATAATTTATATTTTTTTTAGGAAAATAATTCTTATTTTTAAAAGTTCCTCGATGTCCCGATGAAATGTTAACATTTTTATTTTAATTTATCTAGAATTAAATATTTACTTTCCTTAAATAAATATATTTTTATCAAAAATTTCATTAATAAACTCATTTATTTAAAGAATTTATATTAAACTAATGCATGACAATCGTTATTAATATCTTAATTTAAAATATTTACATATCTCTAACTCATAAGCTTATTTATTCATTATATTTATATGAAAGATAATATGGTAAGTTAATTAAAGTAAAATATTTTCATTAAATTTTAATTAAAGTCAAAAGTAAATATTAAATTATGAACAAAATGAATATTTTTCACTTAATTACACATAAAACCTCTATGAATCGATAATGTCGGGATTTCCAAAATTTTATTAATTTAGAGAGGTATTAAAATACTCAATAAATTAATAATTTATTAATTTAAAGAGTATTATCTTGTTTAACAAATATTGATTTACTTATATAAAAAATCATTGTATATACCATTAATATACAATGTACATATATCATACTTCATGAACTAATTTTAAAAAAATACATTGTATATATATTTTTATGAAAATAAATAAATGATATTCATTATTTTTAATACTTAAACAATATTCATTACATTTGTAGATAGCTAAATTTTGAGAAAATATTTTATTTAACCGAAGCTATATATACACACACACACACGCGTGCGCACACACTCAAGTTCTTTTACGGTATCAAGCATTCTCGAAAATTAATTTGGATTTCATTTAAGTTATACTTGCAAAGTTTAACTTTTATTTTTACTTTAAAAATTCATATAATGGTTTCATTATATTTAAATGGTTTATTTATTTAAATAAATAGGATATTTAGGATAACTTTTATTAGACTATAAAAAAATAGGATAATTAGTCAATTTAGTCAATGACATTTGGTAATTTTTTAGTCACATTGATTTGTGAATTTTTTTTATTAGCCACATTAGTCTGTGCCTTTCTTTTATTAGCCACATTTGTCATTTTAACCAAAATTAGGCAAAATGCTAACTGAAACTCAAATTCATACAAAGGCCCACTCATTTTTTTTCAACAGAAATGGAAACAGGCTTTTTACCACCCAAATTAACCATTTTCACACTTTTTACCACCTAAATAAATCATTTTTTTCATCATTTTTTTAAATTTATGAGAGGTAAATGAGTTTAAAAAAGATTAAAATGGAAAATTGGAAAAAAGACTATAGAAATGGGCTATTTGTGGTGGTGAAAAATGTATTTTCATTTTATCCCTAAAAAATGGGTTAGTCATTGGATAAATTTGAATTTCGACTAACATTTTGTTTAATTTTTAGTAAAAAGTACCAATGTAGTTAATAAAAAAAGTAATGAGACTAAAAAAATGCAAAAAAAAAATACCAAAACGATCAAAACATCAAATGTCATGAACTACATTGGCTAATTATTTTAAAAAAAAATATAATGTACCATAAGCATAAAACTTCTTAGAAAGATTTCAACCATATTTGAGAAGTAGCTCAACGAAAGTACACCTTTATAATAAGGTAAAGGTGGCAAAATGGATGTCAAATCAATAAACATCCAAAATCATTCATAATTAAATGGATTTGATTAACTTATATAAGTTAAATGGTTTTAAATGAACATTTATTTAAATCTATTTAGATAATTAAATAGATTTAAATGGATATCTATCAAATTTAATAAATATCTAATTAAAAAGTCAACACTTGATTAATTTTATTAATCAAATATACTAATTACCCTTCTAACAATATTTTTTATACTTTATTGTTAATTGCAATTTCAATTTTTTAATGACAACATATAATTTTTTTTATATTTTCTAATTAAATTTATGTTATAACATATATTAATTTTCTATGTTTAAAAAATAATAATTTTTTTGAAGTGTCAACCTTTCTAAAATCACCGTAGCTAGTAGTCACTTCAAAGATCAAATGAGTGAACTTAATTTCTGATTCAACTCCAAAGATTAAGCAAATTTATGTGAAAAACCTAAGAGGGGTCAATTAGGTTTTAATCGATTTTTCTAAACTTAATTTAAAGAGTACTTTCTAAGACAACAAAAAAACAAAAACTTGATGCTTAAACAATATGTGAAATAATGTGTTCAAGAAATAGATAAAGAACGCAATGATTTATAGTGGTTCAGTTTATCCAACAAAACCTAATTCACTACCTTGAGTTATCTATTTAAGGATTTCACAAAACCTTTCACTAATTTAGTACAAGAGATTACAATAGAGGCTCACCCAATTTCCTAAGGGTTTTACAACACAAACCTCTTACCCAATCAAGGTTCACCCAACTCTATGAGTTTTACAATACAACCTCGATTACACACCTATCTCTAAAACAACAATTAATGAAATATATACACTTAATACAATCACAATTTTCTATGATTCAAGACTCACCCTAACCCTTAGAGTTTTAAGTTCAATGAAACCTTGAACAAAACATACAGGATAGGAAAATGAAGAGTTTGATATAGATATCACCTTAATGTGAAGATATATTAATTTAAAGCATAAATACCTCTTTGAGTAATATTTTCCTCTAAATTGCTTAAGAACGTCAATGATTTAGTATCAACCCAACTTTTATGAATTTCACAATGTGAATGTTATATATGAATTTCAAAATGATCTCAAGATGTTCTATGAAGAGTAAGTATCAGAGTTTTGCTTAAAAAGTTGTTATTATAAGTTTTTTAAACAATTGGATATTTATATGTATGTACCAATGATCATAAAAATGAATCTTAGAATCTCACTCAGGAGAAGTGCGGTCGACCGCATATCAGACGGGTCGTCTGCACTATCATCCGCAAGTTTTCCAGAGATCTCTGGACATACTACGGACGATGATCTGAGTAGTCCGGTCGACTGCACCATCATCCGCAAGTGTTCTAGAGAGCTTTGGACATTCTGCGGACGATGAACTGAGAGGTTTGGTCAATCGCATAATCTGCGATCGACCACACTACAGTTAGGTCGACCGCACATGCATTCAAACTATGCAAAACAAGATTCTAATAAACTCCAAGAGTTTGTGGAATATATTTCATAAAATTTAAAGTATGTGCATATATTTTGAAAATCATTTCAAATACTCAACTCATGTTTTATCTATATGAAGTGCATTTTAAAAAACATTTCATTTTTATAGGACAACTTATATAAATTATTACTCATAGAGATAGACCTAAAGACACTTAATAGATATAAAAAGAAATAACACTACACCTCTAGATTCTATCTAATCCAGAAACTGCTTATCTTCAACGCTTGACAACATACGATATTTATTGAAGACTTGAAACTTCGATCTTGCATGGATTAGATATATGAATCATAAAAGATCAACACTTATACAATTAAGCCATTAGTCCTTATCAATGTTTGTCATTAATCAAAATTAAGATATTAAAAGATTTAGGGTTTTCAATCTCTCCATTTTTTATGATGACAAATATTGATGCAATGTGATGGATAAAATAATTAAGTACACTGATTCAAAGTAAGGAAGAGTTTATATAATATGTAATGAAACTTTTAAAATGCTCCTCATTACAATATGCTAGGTATTTGTAAAATATCACATATAACATATAGACATTTAGTTTGATGATATCAAGAAATATATAGAATGTAACATTTTTCGAACAAATATTAGATATCAAAATGAAAGTATTCATTGTGAGTATATGAGATCACTTTCTAGCTTATATAAGCTTAAAGAAGACTATTTTTCCACCAACCTCCGTATCATCTTTCTTTACAAATATAAGAACATATAGATAGACTATAAAAGCTCTCTCTAACAATATATACCAGTTTTGTAAAAAATTTGATAGAATTTCCTTTGTAACTCTTGTAAAAGCAATTTCACACAAGCAAGTTTACTAATCACAAAGATGTATCACATATCAAATAAGGCCAACCTGGCCATCAACAACACAATTCTCATTCTCCTTTAATCAATCAAAAACACATGATAGAACTTCTAGAGCTATTTCATCTTTTTCTTGGTTTTGATGAATTAAACTTCTAAGTTTATCTCAATTTTCTTGAAACACATTGTTAGTTTCATAACATTTATAAATTGCAATTAACAATAGTTTTTCTCCCCCTTTGTCATCATTAAAAAAGAATGGATAGAAATGATAGAATTAAGTCAATTAAACAATAAAATCTCTCAACTACAAAGGAGTCATCATGAGGAAAAAGAAATACATAAAAAAAATATCCAATGATACAATAGAGTGATAAAATATCTAGGCATATCAAAAGTATAAAATAGACAAAGACTATCTCCTAGGCCTTCGCACATAGACTTTGGTCGTGGAAGAGGATGGTCTAGCATGCGGCTTAAGAGGCGGGGGCATTTCACTTTTATAAAGTGACTTATAGAAATTATTATTCATAGAGGTAGATTTAGATACACTTAATAGATATAAAAAGAAATAACACTGCACCTCTAGATCCTATCTAATCCAAAAACTGATTATCTTCAACGCTTGACAACATACGATGACAAATAGATTTAAACATCCATATTAAAAGAAACTAAGATATTAGCATCCATAATACGAAAAATAGATTTAAACATCCATATTAGCAACTATAAAATAAGGTAAGTCTCAAACCGCACAAATTCTTTCCATCTCATGCTACCATTATCAGGCTGCACATAACTACTGCTTCCTGGACTGAAAATGAACATGGCTGCAGATTCAAAATCACAAACATGCCTTAAATATGTCAAGGAACTTTCTTGCATAACACGGCCAAGGTCCCAGAATCCCAACACGAGCGAGAGTGGTACAGAGAGAACTTCATCATTTTATGTTAGCGATCATGATTACACAAGGTGATAAGTTAAACAATTGTAAGTACACATTCCAAAAGGTCATTGAAATAAATAACAGAAAAGATTAACAACAATGAGGGGATGGTGACCTGAAACGATCTTCACATAAAAATAATTTATATTATCTACAGAAGCACCTATAATCAGGATAACCTTCAGTAAGAAACACAACCAAGAAAAAAACAGTAGTAGTACAAAGTTAACCAGAAGAATGCCATCATTTTGGATAAGCAACTGTCTGTTGACAGTGCCAACATCGTCAGTTATGGAAAGCTTAAACTGAATCATGCTGTTTTCTCTCCTCCTGTATCGACTGAAAAATTCGAGCAACAGATTCAGTAGCTGATCTGCCATTGTGAGGCACAACTTTGATAACTCGTGCAGGTAGATTATTGTCCTGAGGTTGAGTAACATTGTCGGAGGCATCAATGATGGGAGATGTGGGGAAAAGGGAAAGCACATTGTTCCCTTTCATGGCTCCCCTCCTTTTTCTTTGCATCCTCTCACTTGGACTACTAGCTGTACTGACTTGCACTTCACTTTCTCTAGAAGTGTGTACCTTTGACACATCTGGAATAGCACCATTCGCTCCATGCTTTGGGCTCGCAAGATCACTGGAATTCTGGTGTTGAATATTTGGGTTGGTCCCCAATCCTGGTGACTTATCAAGAAGGCCAGATGCAGCAAAATCGTTCATTTGGTCATTAGCTGAACCTGTGAGTGCTGCCTGATTCAAAACTGGCATGCCATATGGAGGGAAGTATCCATGAGGCCCAGTAGGAGTAGCAAATGGTGGAACACCCATACCTTGATAGTGATGAGAGGCGGGAACTCCATATGCTGGATTAAAAAAGTTACCCATCATTGGCATTGCCACTGGAGGTCCACAGCCTCCACAAGCCGGGGCCATGTATCCTGGTCCAGGGTACGGCTTGTATACGAGTCCTTCAGAAGGAGACATAACAGGAACTAACCATTGGTGATGCCCCTGTGCTTGAGGATAACACCAAGAAGTAGGGTCCCCACTCAAAGAGGTAGTTGGGGAATTTGGTAGGAAGGGTCTGTAGCTTGGAAGTTGAGTACCATTCTGCACAGAAGACAGAGAAGCCTTGCCCACAGTATTCTCAGCAGAGCATTCCATCTTTTGATTTGGCTTCTCTGCATCATTTTTCACTTTAGCAGTGTTCGGAGGTCCTTTGACAATATACTCCAATGGCAATTTCTTTGCAGAGGAGACCTTAATTGGCTTGGCTAAAAAAGAATTATCCTCAACCATAAGATGAGGGGAACCAGCAATCAGTTTCTGAACCTATAAATCACATAATCACAATTAAATTTGATACTGTAGAAAATCTAATTTGAACAGAACTCCTAAACCATCGACTGTAACCTTAAACTGAAAGCTGAAAGTATCAATTAACTCGAACCTTTATCAACCTATGCAACTCAAAGACTTGAACTGCAAATACTCTCTGTTGACTGAAAAGGAAGGAAAATATGTGGTTAGAAAATCTAAAGAAACAAACTCATTGAGCATGTGAAGTACTCGAGTAGTAATTGATAAAAATAGTATGATCAGAAGTACTTGGGTAGTAAACTGATGATCACAGAGCAAGCAAGTTTTCATCACTTTAGAAATATTGTAAACAGCATAAAAGAGCACACAAAGAGAAGGCAGAAACTATGAGGACTCTCAGAGTAACTGAAAGATAGTAAACACAAAGTGTCTACCACATATTACATATCAATATACTCAAAGACCATGGGGACATAGAAGAATACCCAAAAAATGCTACCTAGTAATCTAGAATGTGTAAGCTCCGGATGTTTGGTACAGAATGCTGGCAAAGCTGATTTAATTCCTAATAATGTGTAAAGTCTGTTCAAGACCATAAGAAACAGTAACTCTGCCAGTATTATACCAATTCCAGTGAGTATATTGTTCGGACTTGAATCCGCAGAATAAGGCAAGAGGGTTCTTCCATACTCTCCAAAGCAACCATTCATAACATTTTGCCAGATTTACCAGAGACAAAGCTCCACAACTTTGGTAAAATTGAAAACCCAAAGATAGCAAATGATAAACAGAAAATCCCGTCAGTGTCAGAGGAAACTAATTAAGCATCATCCAGCAAGCCAGCTGACCTTGTAACAAAGACGCAAGTCTCATATGAGTCCAATCCCACATGACAGATAGATGGATGAGCAGTGCAACATCTATTTGGACTTCTCAACCATGATTACCACATTGAGGGAATACCAAAATTTGCAGCATCATTTCAAAACTGTGTACTGTATGTCAACTATTATTATATATGTTCAAAGGAGAATCAAATATTCTCAACCCCTACAATGAACTCTTCAGGGTGCCCCATGCAATCAAATCAGTTGCAAGTTGGGTAATCAGAAAAGAGAATCCCAAGTCAGCATAACTGACTTAATACCAAATATCCCAACTTTTCTCCAGCAATATGTCATCTACTAAAATCTCAAGACATGGAACAAATGAAATATAAAAATGAAGTTTCAATTAAAATTATAGCAATTTATGCAAGCCAGTAAGGCAATTAGCACTTTCAGATGAATAAATTTGAGACTATATATAATACAACAATGACAAGATTTTTATACAATAGCCCTCCTCTGCCACCAATCACAAAATTAAAGGCAGCTCTAATGCACTACACATATTAAAAGCTTTTTTGGGCATAGAGGATACCTCCTCCAAGACAGGGATGAGCAAGAAAGAGAATGCCAAAGAGCTTAGGAGCCAAAAACCAAACTTACAGGAGCCCAGTACATTTTTTGGATAAAGATTTACATGAAGTACATATGATCTAAGATAATCACATCCTCAACTCACGTCTTCTTAAATTATATATCTTAATACAATCCCATTAATCAAGAATGGTTAGATATGAAAGAGGGAAGACAAATGGTAAGTAAACATATATGGAGACACAAAGATATATAATCTATTCATCAGTAGCTAGAAGAGAACTTGGGCATGAAAAATAAAACCAGTTTAAAGATAGATGCTCAGCATATGACCATTGAGATATAACACATGATATGCCCCCTAGAAGAGAGCAGACGAAATTACTTGATCTTTCTTATCAGATTTCTTTCCATATTTCTGTTTTTTGGTAGCCTTTCTATTACTTGATTCATACCAGTTTGATTAAATTTCAATACATTTCGTGATTACTTGATTCATACCAGTTTGATTGTACAACAAACAATCAGAATTCACAAGTAGACAAACGGACACATGCCTTGAGAGTCTATTTTATTTTTTTATTCCACTTTTATTTTGGGGATGGGAGGAAGCAGGGAAACAGGTAACAAGATATGTTAATGCATTGGAAAACTGCAGTTTCTAGGCGCAAAAAGATCATCCACAACAAGGGTTTTACAACAGAAGAACTTCTAACTATATCCGCAATGCAACTATACTCCGTACAGGCAGCCTTATTGAAGATCCAACAACCACAAAATTTGATGCACCTTAGAGAAAAATTACTTACTTGACAATAGCTCTTCTGGCTTTCCAGAAATGCTTCGGTCCTATTATCCCTACAACATCATCAGGAGTCATGTCCATCCCAGAGACAGAATCTACCATGGAAGTCTCAGAGGCATCATCACCCCTTTCTGTAATTCCAGCTGGTGATGACCTATATATCCTATCTTCATGAGATTCTGTATCATCAAGAATTCTCTGCTCCTCAGAATTATAATCCCATACTGTGATGGAGAAATTTCCATTATTCTTGCCCCTAGAAGACTCATCCAATATAGCATCACCAGTTGTCCTGATTTTAGGATCACATGCTTCTCTGTGCTCATGATCTGACTTCCGTAAACTACTGCAATTATTTACAGGATTATCTACCGGTTCATGACACAAACTTGTGCTGTTCTGCTTTAATGCAACTTCATTGTTTTTCACAGATGATGAGTTTGAAACAGCTTTGATGGACTGCTCCCGAGAGGGTACAAAATCTTTCAAACTCCCTTCATTGTGGTGGTTTCTGGCTTCCTGTCTTACGGTGGAGCAGCTGATTGTCATCTGTCTTGGCAAATGATCACTTGTGGTTAAATGTTTCAAGGAATGTGGAGTACAAGCTTGACTAGAAGGACAAATTCTTTCTCTATCTATGTTATTACAATTTTTACCACAATCTTGACCCATATTGGATTGCAAGAAGATAGGAACCCTGAAATCATCTTCCTCCAACTTTTTATTCTGCTCAAGTTGCATCAATGGTGTGCCTGAATCAAAATTGTGGCCACCTGTCTTCTCATCTGCCTGTCTTGAAGACGGAAGCGATTGTGAGAAGAACATACCCCTTTGCTGTGTACTTCCCTGCAAGGACAATAATGTAATAGCAACTACGTCAAGAAAACTCAATTTAGGACACCTATAAACTCATAAATCCTTCTGAACAATAAAATTCTTAACAAAATTAATTAAAATTCAACTAAACTAACCGTCATTTCTTAATGTGTGAAAAAAACTACCTGACTATCTTTATGGGACGGAGAGAGTACAAAAATATGAGACATGAAGTAGAAGGGTTGCACAAATATCTCATGTAAGTGATCAATTAGCAATTTAACTGCATATCATCACCCCTAAGCAGGTAAGGATAAGACCAGTTTACTGCTCAAACACTAGATTTACTACAAGTAATTAAATTATTTTGACTCATTTGAAGAAGCCCAATCCCACACTGTCTGCATAAGCTACAAAAGTCCTTATCAAATACCCATTATCCATATTTATCTTTTCATTTCTTGGTTAGATAGGGAGATGGGAGGGGACAGAGGATAATTCTGTTCATTTATATTTAAGCGATACAAAATTCAATATCATCTTTGAAGAGTGGGCAAGTAGTAAATGGTCAAGGTCCATGCCATAGGCCTCAATCACACTAAACAATATATGATGTAGAACTTATATGTGGATTGCTATAATTCTCACCTAATAGACTACTATTTCTTCTTTGCCTTTCTCCCTTTTTTCTCTGTGTTAAGAGGGAAAAGAGGAAAGAGGAAGGACCAGAAAAGTGGTGCAATGATCATAATAGGTACACAATTGACAACTGTGCCACCTACTGACTATGGATAGTAGATCACAAAGTATAAATTGATGTCCATTAAGGAATTCAGACATGTTGGTTGATATTCATTAACAAAACTTGTTCCTTTTTTGGGCTAAAAAATTCCTATAGAATGAAATATCCATATAATTTTGGATGCCATTCACATTATCAAATTTTAGAAATCTAAAAAGTACATTTCTATTGGATTGTTTTTATAGAACAGACATGCTGTGGATACTTGCATGAAAGTCACAGACTTCTTTGTATCCCCAGTTCTGCATTTTCACCTAAGAACCCTCGGTGGAGGTAGAATAAAAACAAGAATATCGATTGCCAAGTTCATTGTTCTGAGTCATAACAATGCCATATTCTGGAAAGATGGGATTCAAGTGCAATCGAATCCATACATTTCAAAGTAAATATTTCGAGCATTTCTTATCTCGTTGTGTGTGTAAGCCTAGGATGGGAAGAGAATCAGAGTGAAATCTGAAGGTGCATTTTTACATCGGTAATTAGGACATATCAAGAATGATAACATACTGATCGTCTACCATCAAACTACGGAGCCAAACAACAAAGATAAATTCAAAAACAGATTAGACCATGTAAATAAAAACAGAGCATGTAATGAACAGTTTGAAATCTTAATTTTCAGCTCACCTGACTTGAGGAAGGAGGGATCACACTAGCAGTGTTATTGGAGTTTACAGGCACCAAGTTTGGCTTAAATCTCTGAGAAGGAATACTGAGCTGTTCATATAGGGCCATCTTATTCCTTGGAGGTGCTCTTGGTCCTCCCTTCTCAGTATCATTCACATGAAGCCTCGGAAACAGAGGCCCCATAACTTTCTCATCATCTTTTCCTCTCTTCATCTTCTCTTTCCAGCACAGCTCTTTTTTTCTTTTCTTTTTCTCTTTTTGCCTTCTCCTGATATTATATTCAGTTCTGAAAAACAACTAAAGTTATGAAATTCATCAGCAATCTCATGATAAATTCCCCAATAGAAAGCTCAATCTCAGAAATCAAAATCAACTCTTTCCGATAAAACCACAAGAAATTCTCAAGTAGTCAAACTCCACAATCAAAACAAACCTGGAAATACTCCCAAATTCACAAGCTGAAGCACCAAAATCGGTTCTTTTAACTCGAAAATTCAATACCTAACCAAAGTGCCCAAAGCAACCCCGGATGGCAAATTTGCTCTATCCCACCCAAAAATTGATCGAAATAAAGTAAAATCCACAAGCATCAACCCCCAAATTCCCTAAGCCCACACTCCCAAACAGATTCTTCCCCTCAAAATCAAGCGATTTTGAGCAACCCAGAAACCACAAAACATGGTTTCAAATACCCAAACAAGAACCTAACCTGCACTTCAATTGTGCAAGAACAATACACACTGAGAAACACTGAGGATAAAAAGCTACTACAGAAAGAGATTCGATATATGTAAAAAGGGGTCTGTTTTTAGGGATTCCTTGATACAAGAAATGAAAGATCAAGGCGAGTCTCATCAGAATACTACCGCCTCAGCATTAGACTATTGTTTTATGCCAAAAAGAAAGGGCAAAAAGTGCAAGGCTTTTGTGGACCCAATCTTTGGATAAAACTATAGCCTTAGAACGTCCTCTAGAGATAGCGTCAATAAAATATGGATACGAGATTGGTTGAAACTTTCACTTTTCTTACACAAAAGCAAAAATATAGTATTGTTTAGAATCTATCATGACACGCAATCAAGATTTGTTTTATAAGTAAATCAAAAGGGGTAAAATCTTCCACAAGTACAATGTAGTTTGGAAAATGTGAGGACAACCCAATACTACATATATTTAAATATTTATTCGCATATCACATAAATATTTTTTATGCCAGCCTAATGTGGATGACAGAGAGATTTTGAGCCCACCATATGTATTCAGTGTTCTTGCCCATGAATCCAATAGGGTTTTAAGATCAAATATGTAATTAAGCAATTTGGCTTTTGGTTTTGCATTTTGAACAGTAGGGACAGTAGTCAAACTGAGCCGTTACCATTTATAAGTTTTTATAATGGAATATATTTATATTATTAGTGTTTAAAATTAAATTTTTATTTTTAACTCAGTAAAAATTTAAAAAGAAAGTAATTAAGTTAGTATTATCAGTAATGTAATTAATGATCTATTATTACTATTATTAGTGTAGTAAATAATATGAGTTATGTGTTAGTGAAAATGAATCTCTCAAATTTTAAAATTATTTTGAAATTTTAAGTGATATTTTATTTTTTAAAAATAAATATTCAATTTGAAATATTTTGAAAAAGAAATTAAAATATTTAATACTTCTTTCGTCCCAAAATATAAAATGATAATTTCGAAATATAATATATTTTTCTACTTTTATTTTATGTACTGTTTTCAATATTACTTTACGTATTTTATCTATCATATTAAATGATTTTAGTTCTAAAAGAGAGTAGGCACAATAAATGATGGTATTTTAAAAATTAAAATTCCTTCTTCATACGTGCGTAATTCATTCTCACATCCTATATTTTAAGACAAAAGAAATATTAATATAGTTATTTAAAAAGATTTTCCCTAGTTAAGACCAATGTTTAGGGGCATGCATTTATTAAATCTGATCAAAGTTCATGAATTTTCAATTCCGATTCATAAATTGCTAATTCATAGTTTATAAAAATGATAAATTGAAGTCAAAATGTTAAAAAAAATTATTCATGAATTGGCGGCTCATAGTTTTTGCATTATTTGGTTGCGATACGGTTACGGTTATAATTTTAATATAGTTATGATTCCGATTTCGGCCAACTATTTTTTAAAAATAATTCAAAAATAGGCTTGGACTTATTTTTCTAAGCTACCTATATATATTTTAATTGTATAGAATAATCAAAATTCTTGTAGTTCAGTTATATGTAATTTATCTCTTACCTTAATCGGTTATTCATGTGCTTACACATTCTTTTGTCGGGTCTTTTTTAAAAATTAAAATCGTATTGTCAAATGAAAATTTAAATCAATAATACTTTTTCTATTAAAAAAAAACAATTGTCTCTATTTCATATTATAGTCAAATCTTCCCCTTCCCCCTTTTTTCTCTCTCTCTCTCACTCAAAACAAAGTTGTATTGTCAAATTAAAATTCAAATGAATAAGATATAATTTTAAAAAAAAATCAAAAGAAATTGTATCTTATTCTCTTGTCTTATTATTTTGTCAATTTTTGTTTTTCATCAAAGTTATCTTGTTAAAACAAAATTCAAATTAATGAGATTTTAAATAAAAAATTATGATTGTCTTATCTTATCTTGTTAATTTTTTTAATCAAAGTTGTCATGCCAAAGTAGTGAATGTTATTAAATGATCTCAATTAATATTTGTAGCACCTACTAAAAGATAAAATGTCATAAATATCCTTGTTATAAAAATAACTCAAACACTCTCTCTCATATTTTTCTCTCTCAAAACTAACTTATTCTCTCTCATCTCTCAACACACTTTCAAAGCACACTCTAATTTTGCATAAAATGGATGACGAAAATGAATATTGAAACCTAAATAAATCAATAAGTTATCTAGGCGATATCCATTTATTCAAAAATCCATTTATTTCTTCTGAAATTTGTGATTTTGGTTTATTTTCATGCAACTCGGAGCTCATGCACGACGATTTGGGGCAAGCACTGTGCACAACACGTGGCTATCTAGGCGATATCCTAAGGTATGATGCGCGACTGTCTGGGCACTGCACTATACCTTGAGATGTGGCCCAAGTAGCCGATAGCCCCTATACTTTGAGATGGACTGGGCCTTGGTCCATGGCTCAAGGAGTCACTCACTTTTTTATTTTCCTCTATTTAGTTTTCTTTATCATTTGAATACAATTAACATATTTATCATTTAATTTTTTTAGGATTCATTTAAAGTAATACAAGAGAATCTCATTTATTTACGAGATACCTTCACCACAACAATGTTTTTCATAGTAGGAAAAAGCTTATTAAGTTGGGCCAAATAAGATAGGATGACATAACAACACGTTATTCATTATCAATATCCAAGTGCAAAGTTGGGATGGAGAGAGTTTGGATTTATTATGAGTGGTTCAGTAATTACCGAATGTCATCGAGAGGGGCTCAAATTGATAAAAATACAAGAAAATTCACATATAAGAAAATTGATTGTAAATTGCAGTTGAAAGTGGTTGAATCAAGTGATGGCTTATGGAGGTTGTTTGTGATGAATGATTTTCACAACCAATGTAGTGTTTATCCTTATAGGCATCAACAAGTTGCAAAATTGATATAAGAAAGATAAACAGACCATTAATGATCCCTTGAAGAGTCTCGTGAAACAAAAGAAGATCCTAGACTATATCGAGAGACATTTTCCAAATAATATAAACAACATAAACCATATCTACAACCAGCGTTCTAAATCATGAATTGAATATATGTAAGGTAGATCCGTTATGCAACAATTTATGAAGCAATTTGGTTATATGATTGGTTGTGTTAGTATAGACTTCACCCAGTGATAGATATGGTCACAGAATGTTGTCATTGGCCATCCCAAATATGTGGACCGCCTATGTGCATTTCATCTTGTGTGTTTATATGGATTCTACTTACAAGACAAACAAGTACAATTTGTCTCTATTTGAGATTGTTGGGATGCATTCTACTTATTTGAATTTCGCTGCTGGATTTGCTTTAATTAGTCGTGAGACGGAAGAGGTCTACATTTGGGTTCCGGAACAACGTAAGGATATATTGCCATAGGGGACAAGTCCCCCAATTATCGTGACAGCTAGAGAGTTAGGCCTTATAATGGCTATTGACATTATTTTTTACAAAATTTTGTCAACCTATTATGCATAAGATACATTGCAAATAACGTTGAGAAACAAGTTTATCAAGGAAGCAAAGAGCAGAGTAGGTTGGCACATGGGTCTCACAACTAATTATGGCATCAGTTGGTGGAGTCAAAAAATGAGATGGAGTTTCAGGAGAGATATTATGCCACTGAAAGAGGTTTGCTCTAAATAATACATTCGTTAGGTCCATAATGAGATATTTGTTGTTGTGTGGAGAGATAGACACTTGCATCTCAAGGACAAGACCACAAATAAGGTTGAGAGTCAGCATTTAATGTTGAAGAAGGTCATGATCATATCGACATGAGCGTTTGACACGATATTATTTAGATTGAAACAAGCTTGTCGAGATCCAATCGAATGAGATTCGTTATGAGTTTGATTTATCTAAACGACATCTCCAAATATGCCAGTTGGATCTATTAATTAATTTGAAAGGAAAAGTAACATTTTATGTTATAGAAGCTTATATATGAAAAGTGTGACCATGTACTGTATCTAGATTTCAAAAATCCTAGAACATATGGTTGCTATTTGGGACTGACCATTGTATTTCTTGTGCTGTAATATTGTTGTTTATATAGTTGAGGACACCTATCACACAAGATGTGATATACTGATTTTGAAAGACATTTCATATAAAGTCAAATGATGTACTTGGAAGTCTTAGAGGACCATTGTCATGACTACAATGTAGATATATTTAGTTGGGTGGAGAAACAAAAATGTAGACTATTATACAACCAACGGTATATTTGTCAGTAGTTGAGACAACTTGAAATGTTACGTGAGCTGACATCAAATGGTAAATTGAGGGGACAACATAAGAATACATCTACTAAGAGAAGAGCGTCTTCGTATGATCATGTGAAAAAAGAATTTTCTAATCTATTGAAGAAGTAGCGTACCTCTACTAACAGAGGAACTCCAGGTTCCTCAAACCTGGGGAATGTTAACATCCACTTGCACATGTTCTCGAGCTATTTCAACATCGTCACAGGTTTTTTTCACAGACTCAATGAGTGACCCACATGTTATTCTCACTGATCATTTAGATTGAAGATGAACATTATGGATATAGAGTAGTATCATATTTCATATATTCAATGATATTCTGTTAGACGAGACATACATTTTGAGCTTGCTAGATGTCAGCCTGTAGTTATATACTATCATGTTTGGAGAAGATAGTACATATCAACTAGTGGTTGCAGCCGTTGCTCATGACATTGTGCCCGTGCATGAGAGTAATTGGATATTTATTATCGATGTCAAATTTGCTATTGTCAATAGGTATGATCTTGTGGTCATCTCATTTGCACCTCGAGATATGAAAAGTGTCAAATTTTGCCCATGAGAGGTGATCGATCACCTTGATCATACATATGTATACAACTGAGTTATGACTCTTGGTTCCTTCATTCGCAACATCATTTTATTGTTGTAAGTGCATTTAGACATTTGTGAAATATTTAGTATACTAAATTTGTTTATTTAATACTAACAATTTGATATTTTACTAATTTTTTATTTTACAGTTTGTCATACACCCAAGATTTCTCATCTTTCCTATTCACCCATTATGACAGTATTTTAAAAACCATCACATATCCAGTTGGATTGATCTACTAGCAAATAGGATGACACTATGATCTACATTATGCAATAGTTCATTATAATAGATATTATACATATCAAATGACATATAATTTTTATTTTTAGATCGAAGTATCATGTGACATATCATTTGTTATTTTAAGATTAATATATCAGATAGTCATCAAGTAGATCTTTTTTAATTAAAAACATTTTTTTACTAAGAAAAAAAAAAGTCTTGCATGGCTTGATAAGCCACAAGTCAACCCCAACCCGTGACTCCAAGAGCCATGCAAGATAGAGAGATAGTGCAGCTGCTCCTAGAGCCACTTGTCCTGCCTTGACCCATGGCTATAGTAGCCACACATCGTGAGTTCTCGATCTACACACAAATAATATTAAAAAAATCATAATAAATTATGGAAAACTAACTTTTTGTGGTAATGTTTTACTAGAAAATAAAAACATTACTATTCATACATGTACTCGAGAGGTCTTTTAGACTTGGAGAGATCACTTATTTTAGATTTATGTTTCATTTTTAAAACTTACGTATCATATGTCGTTTTTAAAATTTATGTGACACATTTTATTGCTTTAAATATTCTTAAGTCATGAATTTTTTTAATTGTTAATCATATAATAAATAAAATTATTGGTTAATCATTTAATAAATTTAATGCCGATGATAAAGATCACAAAGTATAACAATTGATAAATAAGCATCACAAAGTGTACCAATATATAATATAAAATGTCGATGTTACGCAATACATAATATCCAACATCGAAAAAACATAATATAAAAAACTCTAGTGTCTCGATCTACGCACAAAGCATGTCCCACGTGTGCGTATGCTCGATCCCTGACTAGAAATTCTTGCCACTAAGCTAGAAGACAGATAGCTCAATAAGTCCAATATGTAATCTCCACATCAGACAACTCAACGTCTGAATCGTCCCAACATGACCAAATCTCTCCGAGCACAAGTGTAATGACCTTTACAATAATGAAGTTAAATTATAATTGTAATTTAAATGACTCGAACTACATGGGAATATCCTTGGGGTCATCATCTATGTCATCATTATCTACAATGCAAGAAGGCTCACTTGAATACACTATCATATGAATATGTGTATACGCTCCGCTATTAATCTGAAAAAAATGCAAGTCTGGAACTCCCAGCCCTTTATGAATTGGTGGTGGGCTTGAAAATCTACTACTAGAGGCCAAATCCGAGGGAGGTGGAAATCAAACACTAGAGTCTTTGCTTGGGGGAGTTGGTAAACTAATGCTCTAAGGTTGAAATATGCTACTATTGTCTATGCCCGAGGGTGGAGTACATTGGTTCAAATCTGACCAACCCGTGAGGCTATTTGATGATGCCTACATCGATAGACTTTGGGCGACTATTTATCGGGATGATCGATATTGAGGTTTTTACTTTTATTATCTATTCTGACATATTTCTATTATTATATAAGAACAATTCAAATTTTAGTTAAATTATAATTCACAATATAATAAACACTAATTTATTATCTAATTATTATTAAAATTATAAATTTCTCATACTGCATGATATTCAATATTATTATAATTATTCATTTAGTATAAAAAAATCTCGAGACTAAATCCTATTAAATGCGAAAAAACAAAATAATATATTCTCAATATTAAAATTAAGTTTAGTTTCATTAAGTCTCCTTAAACGTTTCATGAAAAACAAACCCACCATAAAATTTCAATTATCTCAATATGCCTAATTTATCCTTTTCAATTATTTTAGTTAAATATAATTTTTTTCAATTAACATTTTATTTTTATTAACTCTCATACATTAAAATAAAATATTACTAAAAGAGAGAAAATTCTATGAACTTTTCTTTTACTTGAACATGATATGTTAGAACAATTATTTAATATATTTTCTTGGTTAAACCAGAATTTTCATAATAAATCGACATATTTGTTTAATATCAATAATTTCTTTGATGATTTATTAACATTTTTTGACAAAGTTGTTGAACTTAGATTTCTATCTTCAATTTCACGAAACTTTTTTATTTAAGCAACTACCGTATGGGATGTGATGTTTAAATTAAAGACTTGTGTTCCCATCGTAAATTCTGAAATGCCTCTAATTAGCTGGTAAATTCAATGTAACAAAAAAAAAATAAAAAACACAAATGAACTTAATTTGGAACTACGATTGTAGAAATACTTTATAGATGTATTGTGTATTTTTTGAAATTTATGTATGCATCATGTATTTTATAAATTTTATGAATGTATTGTGTAATTATGGAGATTATTTAATGTATTTTTTTTATTTTAATGTGTAATGTTTTATATTTTATCTTTAAGAATTCTTGTTTAACTTAACATAAAAAAGTTATAGTATATATAAAAAATATATATATATATATATCCACACACACTTAAATCTAATTAATATTAACTTGAAACTCAAAAATATTTTTTCTCAAAATTGATACATTATTTTAGAAATAGATAAAAATTTTAAAGATTAAAATATTCAAATTTTAAAAGAATATATAAATAGTTTAATATATTTAAAAATGTAAAGACTACACTTTTTATTTTCTTACTTTTAGTTTCTTAAATCAATGCTTCTAGAAATCAAAAAGAAAAAAAATTAATGCTTCTTATTTGGTAAAACTATTTTTTCAAAAAAATGCAAAGACAAAGGAAAGGGGTGGGGCCCTATTTTTAATATATATAATAAAAATCAATATAAAATATATATATATATATATATATATATATAAATTTGAGAGGGGATAGGGTAGTGTTCAAACAATAATACCAAACCAAACCAGTTCAATATATATATATATTATTATATATATATATATATATATATATATTTCAGTTCAATTTTTTAGTAATACAGTTGGGCTTTTTGATTTTTGATTTTATCTAAATGATAACCAACCAAATAATATTATCTATACTTTCAATTCGATTGTACAAGTTTGATTCGATTTCTAATTGAAATTTCACTTTTCATATATTTAAAAATTTCACATATCTAAATGTAACACTCCAAAATTCCATACCCTTGAAATAGGATAATAGAGCCTTAAATTAGTTAATATACCTTTAATTAGAAATTAGAAATTGGATTGCTAAATTGTAAATATATTTGTTGAATAAAATTTTATGTTTGTTTCTATTTCACAATTATGGAAATTGTGAACTTGATAATTAATTAAGTTTTGTGCTTAAATAATGAATTTTGTGAGTTTTGTGGGGGGAAAAAGAAGAAAAAAATGAATGATCTTCAAGAACAAGAATTGATTATTTGCCCTTTGTAATGATTTTCTCACCCCATGACACCCTTTAGGAGTGAAAAACACATCATATAATTATTCTTGTGGTTCTTGATGGCCAAGGAAATCCAACTATAACATAAGTACACCTAAACCTCTTAAGGTTTTTTTTTTTTTAAAAAAAAGAAAAGAAAAGTCCAGTTTTTAGTTAACCGAAATTCTAAATTACAAACTGAAAAAAAAACCGTAATTTTGAAAAATTTCGATAAACCGAACTGAAAAACTGAAAAAATCAAACCATTTTAAAAATTACGGTTCAATTTAATTTTTTAACACCCTTAGTTGTGGCTTCATCCTTGCTCCCAATCATCCAAATGCCCTTAAATTTGTCTTACAAAAAAAAAGTTTATTTACTATACTCAATTATTTTTTAATTGCGAATTATCTCTAAAAATAAATTTTATGTAAATAGGGTAAAATAAGTACCAGATTGATAGATTGAGCTTCAAACCTATTTTATTCTTGTATCAAATCATATTTTGTCACATTGATAAGTATATTAATCGTGTCCTATAAGGTTAATATGTACATTAATCGTGATCTATTTAAATTAGCATGCAAACCATAATTATCATAAATTAAGGCATGGCACAATAATAAACGCTAGATTTAGACATTTAGTAATAACGTCTAGATGCGTACCCTCAAGTGTACAAAAAACAAAGTGTAATGAGATGCGTACTCTCAAGTTAGAGGGAGTGAGGGAATTTTCTTCCCTCTCTTTGGTATATCACTTATCAGTATGCTTTTTTTTTTTTAAAAAAAATTATCTCTTTTTTTAAAAAAGTGATTTTTTAAAATTTTATGTCAACCGTTTAATTATTTTTATGTTATATCAAAGGCTGAGATAATTTTTTTATTAAGGCTATATATGACATTTTATATAAAAAAATATTATTCTTATAACTTTTAATATATGTGCAAATTATTAAAAGGGGACCTATTATAAAAATAGAAAGAATAATATTAATATTTTAAATATTATCTTTAGGGAAGCAATTTTCCTGATTTGGTCTTGGAGAAGAGAACTCGTTTCCATTTGATGAATAGTTCATGTTTTCTCTAACTAGAGTTAGATCTATTTTATCACGGACTAGAGAAAAAATAAAATATTCATAGAGAGAGTAGAAGTCTATCCTGTGTATTGCTGTAATTTTTTTTATTTTAATGAGATACATTGATAAAGATTCTTTTTTTTTCCCCCCGAAAACTCTAATAACACAAAATAAAAAAAATTAAAACGATAATCAAAATCACATTCAACTAAAGAAAACAGGAAGGAAAAAACAAACAAACAAACGGGACCTAAAATCGAAATTGATATGCTACAATTTAACTAAGTCTAGATCCAGGTCCACTTTTGCAAACCTTGACCGTGGAGGCGGAGAGTATAGGAAGTTTTTAGTGTAGTCCACCAATGATTGTAAACCTTTTCATAAGAAACGTGGTCATTGGCCAGTACTGTTCTTGCAATTTGCTTCACGTCAACGTGAGTCGTCTACGATTGTCGTCTTCCCATAATTCAATCGACCCCTGAATGCTTTATCTAGCTTTTCCTTAGCCTCAATTAACAACAGAGATAGACAATTCTTCACTGAAATTTTCCATGGAAATTCTTCATCCTTGCAGGATTCTTTTGCACTTCTTCCTTATTCTCCTCGACTTGTCTTTCACTTTACAAGAAGAGTTCTACATCAACTGTGGCTCAAGCGCAAGCATCCCAGTTGGTCGCCGGAATTTCGTCGGGGATGCCAATTCCAGCTCTTTTACCTTGTCTGCCAGCCAAAGCAGTACTGTCAAGAACCCAAATTCACCCACACCTCTCTACGATATGGCAAGGATTTTCAGGCAAAAATCTCGGTATGAATTTGACATAGTCCAAAATGGTACTTACATTATACGCCTCCATTTCTTTCCATTTTCCACTCAAGATAATAATCTCTTTGATGCTAAATTCAATGTTTCGGCTTCTGGGTTTTCATTGTTGTCAAACTTCAGCATCAGTAGTAGAAATAAATTGCCCTTGGTTGAAGAGTTCTTGCTCACAATCAAGCAGGGGAAGTTTCAAATTGACTTCATTCCTTCAGGGTCATCATCTATGGCGTTTATCAATGCAATAGAAGCAAATGTTACACCTAGTGATCCTAGGCCGTTCATTCCTAATTTTGCTGCTCATATAACTCCTCAAGGAGATCATGGTAATTTCAATGGTTTGTTGTCCAATGTGCTGCATGTAATTCATAGGATTAATGTTGGAGGGCATATAGTTACCCCTGATAATGATACCTTGCCGAGAAATTGGGTTCCTGATGATGATCATTTATTGCTCCCGAATGAGGCAAGCGATGCCCAATTGGAGAGCCCCCAACCGAACTACGAGCTAGGACGGGCAACTAAGTATGACGCCCCTGATCCTGTTTACATAACGGCTAAAGTTATGAACACTAGTTCCGGGACTGAACTCTTCAACGTATCATGGCGTTTCGGTGTAAGTAAAAATGACAGATTCTTAGTCCGAGCGCACTTCTGTGACGTTGTCAGTCAAGCTTTGAGTGAAATAATCAAATTCAATTTCTACATATATGGCAACTACAGCAAACCGATTGATCCCCTTGACGGTGGCTTGATATCCTCGACGGCAGTTCCCTTCTACAAGGATTTTGTAGTTGATTCGGATGATTCTGGTTTTATGAACATCTCTATCGGGCCAAGGCAAGAATCTTCTGATCAGAGAGCCTTTCTGAATGGACTGGAGATTATGAAGCTGACAAGCGAGGATGATCCAATTACAAATGGAAGTGATGGAACCAAAAAAAGGTTAATTATTATCATTGTTTCTGTTGTTGGAGGTACATTCTTCGTTATTCTATCATTGGCAATGTTCTTATTTGCTTTGAGAAAGAGGAAAGAAAAATCTGTAGAGAATTTTGATTGGCCATTAGTGCCTCTTTTTGGAGGAAGTTCACACAGCAGGACGACCCAAAGAAATGGCTATGGCTCTCCTATTCTGGTTCCAAATCTAGGATTGAAGGTACCTTTAGCAGATATTCTCTTTGCAACAAAGAATTTTGATGACAGATTGATCATTGGTGTAGGGAGCTTTGGCAAAGTCTACAAAGGAACTTTTAAGAATGGTACTAAAATAGCTGTTAAGAGATGTGAGCCGGGACAACTGCAGGGCCTTCCGGAATTCCAAACAGAGATAATGGTCTTATCTAAAATTCGGCATCGTCATCTAGTTTCCTTGATTGGGTACTGTGATGAGAGATCAGAAATGGTACTAGTTTATGAGTTCATGGAGAAGGGTACTTTAAGAGAGCATTTATACAATTCCGAGGGAGAATCTCGAAGACCAACTTCACAGGACGGGTTATCTTGGGAAAAAAGGCTACAACTTTGTATTGACGCTGCTAAAGGTCTGCACTACCTTCATTCAGGTTTAGATGGTGCAATCATTCACAGAGACATAAAGTCCACAAACATTCTGCTTGATGAGCATTATGTGGCTAAAGTTGCTGATGTTGGCATTTCAAGATCAGGTGCCCTTGATCAAAGCCATGTAACTACAGAGGTTAAAGGAAGTTTTGGTTATTTTGATCCAGAATACTATAAAAGCTTTCAATTGACTCAAAAATCTGATGTCTACTCTTTTGGGGTTGTACTTCTTGAAGTACTGTGTGCAAGAGCAGCCATTGATAACTCGCTTCCAGAGGACCAAGTATACCTGGCTGACTGGGGAATTTCTTGTATAGTGGAAGGGGAATTTGAGAAACTTACTGACCCTTTACTCGTGGGTAAGATAAACGCCAATTCACTGAAAAAATATGGGGAAACAGTTGAGAAGTGTTTACAAGAACATGGTGTTGATAGGCCCAATATGGCTGAAGTGATCTGGGACCTAGAGTATGCTCTGCAGCTTCAACTCACTGCAGTGCCCACACAACTCTATGAATACAGCACAACAGATGTTTCATGTGACTTGCCGCTGCCTGTAATCCATCGCTTACCTTCGCATAGCTTCCCCATAAGTGAAGCAGAGGAAAGACCCATGATTCGGTATTCTGATACAAGTTGCACAAGTGCTGGTGAAGTGTTCTCCCAGTTAAGGATCGACGAAGCTAGATGAACTTCAATTTCAGAAAGGTTTACTTCAGTAAGTTCCACTGCATTCTCCAAATATGAAAATAAGGATGCTAAAAATCACTTATTGTTGTATTAGTTGTTATTGTGATTAATGTTTACTACCTAATAAGTTTTGGTTGCCCTTAGTATTATTATTCACCTCCTTTCAGGTTCTGGATTCTGTCATATTGTAACTTATTTATGATAATGTAAAATAGCTTAGCCTAATGTAAGTATTCTATAATTAAATTTAGATTTAAATGTTTCTTTTGAAAGCAAGATCCGTGATCAGGACTTGACAAAAAGGCCAGTCGCGGTACAATGGATGACTAGCTAGTCAATTTATTTGAGCACAGTCACAGAAAAAAAACCAATGGATCAAAATTCTTTGGTAGAGATAAAATAAGTAATGGAAGTTTTCAGTATGACAATGAAAGTAAGTGCTGATATATTCCAAACAAAGCAAAAAGTGATTGATGTAGACAAGCTAATATTGTTTTGCAACATAAGGAGTGCTGCATTCAAACTGAGTACACTGAAATATAGCCATTTACATTATGAAATGAACATTCAGCTTGTTACTTGTGGCCAGTGCCCTTTCCGCTGGGACCGGAACCTAGTGTGTGCATCTGGGTTTTTTGGTGGAAATGATCATCTGTACTGCTATCCCTTGATAAAATGATGGCAATTGTTTGGCAGATTTGGATGGATCCTTGGATTCAGGATTTGTGACCTCATTCTCTGTAGCAGAACTGATAAAAGAAGAAGAACTCTGGAGCCAACTAAACATGGATGCCTGTATAGCAGAACCATTACGAGAATCACAAATAAGTGCAACCCTCTCATTTTTATTTTTAAAAAATGTTTGATCCTTTCCTGCACTTGGACTAATATGAACCTGCCTGCAAATCTATCGGTAGTGGAAAAAATCAATTCTCAAGCCTTGTTTATGTTGTTTCAATCGAATCTTAAATACACGTTATAATGGGCATCTTTATCTTATCCCTCGTCTGAAAATAAATAAACTCATCTTCGACAACCGACGTTCACTTTGAGCTTTCCTCTTTCTCCATGGAAATGAAGGTGCTCTTTCAGTTTTTTTTTTTTTTGCACCAGATTTCATTTTAAACTACATTATCCGAATAAAAAGATATTCCCGCTGGAAGATCCATTTCTTTAACGAGAAGAAAACTATAAGCACTTACGAATCCTCCCAGAGACAGTAAAAGAATACAAGTATCCAAGTCGAAATATGTTGCAGGGTATCTTTATATCTCTTCTGTTCTGCAGGTTGACAAAAATATGTATCCCATCAAACTATCAAAGTATAAATCGTGAAGGGATTTTCAATAAATAAATAAATGGAAATGATTAGTCAAAAGAGAGATCTTAATGGTTGGTTTAGAATTAGATGTCTAAATCTAAGTTGTTTTTGAATTTAAGAGGCAAACATCTACTCAAAAAAAAAAAAAAAAAAAAATCTATAATATTCTGCCTGCAGCCGCTGCACGTGATCATTGACTAATCTTCCTAAGATGCAGTGCAGATTTCCGACAATAGAATTCTTGAAAAGATTAGTCAACCTAGTCTTTATTATCATTTTCTTTTAAGTTACTTTATTGTAATTACTTCGTTTTTATCATATGTTTTAAATAATTTTATATAATTTAAATTGTGAAATAAGAATTTAGAAAAATTGTATTAATTTCCTTGTTTCAAGGATTCTTTTTTTACTTTCTTGAATGTCTTAAAATTGAATCAAACATAAAAAAAAATTTTAAAAAAGAAAGAATAGTTTATCATGTTAGATTCATTGTCAACCAAACAAGCAATATATAAACTTTCAGTTCATTGCCTGATACATTAATACAACAGTCGAGATCTAATATATAGTGCATTTCTAGTCTACAGTTTAGTTGGAAACAAGCTTCTGAACTATGAAACTGTAGCCTGCCTTCTAAAAAGGGCCGGTGGTGGCCACCATCGTCACTGCCTCACTGAAACCATATTAAAACAGAGAAGAAGAGCAGGGCTTGACAAAGCAAATTATACTGTGGTTTCTTTAGTATAGTTCCAAATTCCTTTTCCCCTCTTTTGATTAATGTGATGAAGATTTTGATTGATACATACAAACTACAAACTGTGTTCAATTCACAGTTGAGCCAACAATGTATTTTTCTTCCCAAATAAAATCAAGAAACAAGGAATTTAATCAAGGCCAATATTAATTGTCCAATTTTGTTTCAGGGGCAAAGTGCACTTCTACTAGGGCCTCCAAAATAGAACTCGGGATCTTCAACATATTCAGGATAGAATCGAAAATCATAACAATATCTGTACTCATCCTTATAGGCATGAACATAATTTGGGAATATTAGGACTTGAGGAGAACCTACAAGAACCCTCATTCTACTCATTGTACCTGATCTATGAAATATCACATCAGGGTATCTCCCGCTACCCATTTGTGTTGCAGTGTGTGGTTCAACTCCAACTCTGGTGCTATAAACTTCGCCACCCCACTGAACAGTTACAGCATGAAATCTTAAAGAATAAAATATCTCACTTGGCCAATAGCCTATGTTGATTCTATTTTCATATTGTACCCACCAATTGCTTGTATTCAGGTCCTGAAATTTTGAAAGATATCATTAAATATGTCAGATATATAATAAAATCAATTTTATTATTTGGAAAGTAAAAATTGGATAGTGTGACAGCTTTTTTTTTTTTAAATTCAGATGATGTTCAAATACAAATTGACAGCCTTTTTTTTTTTTTTTGAAGCAAAATGTGAGCTATGATTAAGAAGAGATGTCAGTCAAAAGCAGAAAATACATCAAAAAGAAAAGAAACAAACCACTCAAGGGGGAACTAGATGTTAAACCAATTGGTGCTAAATAATGAGCGGGTTTATTACCCTCACCATAAATATAAGAAAAAGAAAAGGAACCAAACAAAATTAAAAGACAAATTGCCAGGTATTACCCAGTAGAAATACAGTTGTATGATGATGTTCAAATTGAATATATATGTTTGTGTTAAAATGAACTTGACGTGTCCTGAAATGTGAGATGTATAGGTAAATAGGTGAAGAGAAGGTAGGCTTACCTTATAGATGAATATAGTTATTTGATGAGGAATTCCAGTAGGGGACGAGATGGGATAGATTGCAGCACCAAGAGCAACCTCACTACTTGTTTGCACAAATCCAGGACAAGTAAGATCGAAACAACCTGTTTCCCTTGAACCATCAACCTACCACAACATGATACATTCAAGAGATAAGATGATTGAAAACCATTATTGTTAATTAATCCATTTCTACTTCTTCCAAAGATTTTGCTTTCAATTTTAATTAATCAAAACACAGAGAAGTTAAAGAATTGAGGGAAATTATATATTAAAAAAAAACTCACAGTCCAATAAACAAAAAGTCTGGTCTGCCTATCCCCGTAGACACTTGGATTCACCTGCAATTGATAATATTTCTGTCCATAAATTAAGCTTCTTTGGGGTTAGAAACAAAACGGATCGATAATCAAAGATGAATTACTGACCGCCCATCCTGATTCCACAGCTTCATAATCATTTCTAGAGCCACTTTCAAGGGCAATTCGGGAAGTGGTGTATTCATCATCAAACTCAACCGAAGGATTCCAGACCAGCATACTTCCCTTGCTTCCATAATATGAAAGTGTCTCTGCGAATAAGACTACCAACTATACAAATATAGCAAAGCATTAGAAAGAGAGATTTATATTTGAAGCTTTAATTAATTTGTTTACTAGAAAAAGAGACAATTCTTGAGTTGCAGATAAAAACACACCGAATGGTTCTTTTGAATCAGATTGACATCTTCCTTGTCTTGAGTTTGATTATGAAGATGATAGTATGGAGCCTTCTTTTTTATCATATGATCATTATTATGATCATTTCTGTGCACATTCTTTCTTCGGATTGGAATGGTTCCATCAGGGCAACTACCAGATTTCTTCCATATCTGTGTGGTCTGTGTTCTATGAAAATCCCCTTCTTCATAGGCCCCTGCTGGTATTTCCTCTATTGAATTGTAGGTAGGCTCCATCTAGACGAAAGGGGAAATATTAATTAGAATCCATAAAAGAATATTAGCTTCACATTATCAAGATTATTGTAAAACAAGAGATCAAGGACCTGGATTTTGTGATTTCTTAACGCAGGATGATCAAAAGCTGGCTGCTTGTAGATGCCAATGCATTCAATCACATCCCCATCTTCACTCTACGAAACAAATTCAAGAATTATATGTTTAATTAAATGGTGCAATCTAAGAAAACAAAGACAGATCAGAGGAAAAGATCATACCTGAATGGTTTTGACAGCAGCTTTATGTACTTCATTAATGGACTTCTTCTGCCTAGAGAAAATGAGGCCATTTCCTTGGACTTCTCTGCTGCTGCCTGTTAGAGCAAGATCCATCTCCAGTAATAAGATAATTACAATCCAGATGTTCATCATGATCAATAGAGCAGGAATCGCAATTGAGTATTGATTTTACAATGTTCACACGCAGAAGAACACTATAAAATGATCGAGATTTTTTTTTTTTTTGGCTGCAGGGGAATGACATGAAGAGAAACAAACACATGTTAATAGTGTTTAGCATGAATTACCTTCCAATTAATCATCCAGATTTCATTTACACTTTGACGAGGGAGTCAAATGATTCTTCGTTATAGTTACAGTTTATATATATATATATATATATATATATATATATATATATATATTTCATGTTACTTAAAAAAACAAAGAAATTTTTTGAGTGAAGTGCAAATAGTACCTTATTTTAAATTAAACACTTCCTCTATTTAAAATAAATATTTATTTTAATTTAATATAAAAGTTATAGTAGATATATAAGTTAATCTTCCATAATAAAAAAAATATAAGTTAATATAGTATTTATTAATGTAATTAATAATAAATTCAAGTGTTAATGAGAATAAATTTATTAGATTAATGGAGCTATTTCTCATATTCAATGAAAAAATATTCTTATATTAATAAAGTGTATATTTATTTTAGACGTATGAATTTTAAAAGGAAATAAAAGTATGGAATGAGTAATAAGAAGAGAGATTACCAAATTGAAATTTTTTTATATTTTATATGTAATTAGTTAAATAATTAATTTTTTAGGTGGGTATAAATAAATAATTAATTAGATCATGTATTTTCAGTTTCCAACATCTCCTAGGACTAAGAAGTAAGACCCTCTCCTATCTTCTTTATATATACTATATATATATTTATCAACAGATCAAACTCCATATTAACGCAAATTCTCATCCAATCTCACTATAATCATTCATCTTCGAAGAAGAAGAAAATTTTCCAATCTTCGTCACATTGTCATCGTCAAAGAAGAAGAAGAAGAAGAAGAAGAAGAAGTTGTGAATCTCAGAGGAAAATGGAAGATGCTGCAAGACATAAGGGGTCGGAAACTCTTCAACTTCAACCCTGCGCACGAGGTTGCGGCTATTTTGGTTGTCGGGCGACCCATAATCTCTGTTCCGTATGCTACCTGGAGTATCTGACGGAACAGCTAATTTCCCGTCAAGATCCGACTGTTCAAAATTTTCTCGCAAATGTACCGCTTATTTTCGGTAAAGGTTCTGCAGCTGTGACGACGGCGGCGGAGAATATTAATACTCCATCAAACAAGAATCGATGCTTGTGCTGTAACAAGAAAGTTGGGATTTTAGGATTTAGATGCCGATGTGGAGCAACTTTCTGCGGCGCTCATCGTTACCCGGAGACGCACCATTGCAAATTCGACTACAAGAGTGTTGGACGAGCGGCAATTGCGGAGCAGAATCCCTTGGTTAAAGCTGACAAGATGGCAAATCGCATCTGATAATTTCGAAGATTGATTACTGGGTGGGTGTAGTAAACAATTATCGTGTCAATTCTTTGTAATTACTTTGATACAATGAACGAAATTAATTTAAGGTTGGATTTGTTTAGTTTAGATTTTTTCTAGTTTTCATTTTTTTCGTTTTCTTGTATATACTGACTGTAATGTAATAAACACAATGGAACGAAAATCTTGAAAATACTATGGGATCTTCTGGTACTGTCTAAGTATTTGTTACTGATTCTCTTATTTCTTGGGACCATTTATGAAGAAGATAGCAAATTCTCTGATTTTTTTTTTTTTTCTTTTGCTTCAATATACAGTGCAGAAAAAAAAATTAAAAAAATCTGCATACAGGCAATTACTCGGGTCCTCAGTTGAGAAATAATAAAGCAGACCCTGGGGCAACCTCGTTTGTGAGTTTTTCCTGCGGATTCTTTATTTCTTGACACCATTTTGTCAAGGGGGAATCGAATCCTCTAAATCTAACCATAGTTAAAGGTGTTAGGTGTATGAAGAAGGCACTTAAGAGTCAAGATTTTAGTTTACAGCCTGCAAAGTTTCTGATTTCCAGTCTTACCAAGCTAGTGAATCAAGAGTTTGTTTTTATTATTATCATTATTATTTTTTAGGCAGGGATAAAATTTCTCAAAAACTTCAAATGATACTTCAAAAATTTCCATCGGGCAGGGCTAAATTACCACTTCTACACTAGTCATTTAGGTCCCTTTTTTTTTGTTTTTTTTGGATTGGCATTTATGAGGCCCAATTTAACCTAATTGTTGGATCGCTGGTTGAATTGCAATATTTATTTGACAAAAATGATATTTTTTCCGCTTTAATTTAATAGGTTTATTTTTTTATCTCAAAATTATATGTTAATTTCTTTATTAAAAATATATGTATAGATTAGTTGACAAAAATATTTCTATTTAAATTGAAATTATTTATATATAAACAATGTATTAAATTCACTTTTAATGATAATGGTGAGCATGTTTTAGAAATTTTTTATGAATAATTTATATTTCAATAACATTAATTATATTTTTTTAATTCATGTGAAAAATCAATCAAATTTATTAATTTGGAACAAATGAAATATCATTTTATTTGTGCCAAGTTAGACTTTGAAATTCTTGAACGGATTAAATCGCTTTTGAATTGACCTGATCGTGACGAGTCACTCAAACTACCTAGTCTACCTAGGGCAAACATATTTTGAACAAAACAAGTGCTTTTTTATTTGTTGAACAATGTGGAAATTATTTTTAAAAAAAAATTAAAAAGTTGAAAAAGAATGTTAATAATTCTTGGGAAAATTAGCTAATTTAATTCTCAAATTATTTTTCTTCCTCCCCCAAGTCTTTTGTTTTTTTTTTTTAAAATTGTCCTTGAACTATTTTTAAGCTAATTTATTTGTTCATTCAACCACTTTTTGAGTGGTCTTTAGTAAGTAAATGCAAGTGAGGTATTTTTACATTTGTTGATATCTCTTCACCTATGGTGGTTTCACCTCTAGTGGTCTCGGCTTCTCCACTCTCTTAACAAAGCTTCAATTTTAGTTCCAGTTAACTATCGTCTGGCTTTTCTAATCCTTTTTTTTTATACTCACGAGGTATCATGAGAACATAATCCAATCGGATGGCTTCTTCAAAGCATCACACAACGCTCATATTAATCATTTCTAACTATACTTTAGATATTATGCAAAAGCATAGTTTTGCACCTCTATTGCTATGTGGAAGCCCTTCGCCACAAATCTTTTGAAACTTAACACATATGGTGCATGGATACGGTCCTAATTTGGTGGAGGTTTTAATTACACTCCATGATTCCAACATCAAGGCCATAATGGCGTACTGAATCAGGCTTGGGATAAGACTTCTCTTAGCTTTTCGTTCTTCTTTAGAGTATTTAAAATGATTAGAAGTTATGGTTATAAGAATTATCGTACTTAAACGTATCGAAATAAGAATTAAGATATAATTACAAATAAACTAATAAGAAAAAAATGACACAATATATTTACGTTGTTTGACAAATTGCCTACATTCAAGAACACTCACAACTATTTCACTATCAAATGATAGAAGAAATTGCAACTTGGGTATAATCTCACAAATGAAAAATGAACACACACAAATAAGAAATTTCAAATGTTCCAAATAAATGAACTAAAACACAACCCAAACCAAAACTCAAAAGAAAGGAGAAAGAAACTTAAACTCTTAAAAGCTATTTCTCCCTCCTTTATCCTCTCTTTATCTCTTCAAAATGGGATACTAAAATTGAGGCTAAATGTCTCTATTTATGGGCAATGATATGAACTCCCAATTCATGTGAATGCTGAAGAGTCAAATTTCAGAATATCCAAACAATGACAGTCAATTACTTGAAGAAATTGTTACCAA